>SJYC01076889.1:0-33146 GCA_006408675.1 Madoqua kirkii
AGATATTTGTGTGTGAAATAAAATGTTATTTTTACTGTCTTCAGAAATGTGTAAAATTAGTGATTATAAAAATACATCATAATATCAATCATCTTTCATATATTAAGGGAGTTAATAACAGAGTTGTTCTGGGAAATAGTGAATAAGATTGTTCTAGCTAGAAGACACTTTACATATAGAAGCAAGATCCAGTCAAATTAGATGAGACAGAATCTTAAGACTTAATTTATAGTACTATCCTAATTGTTCAAGAGTCTTTATCAGACTAAAAGTTTTGACCCCATGGATGATGACTTGAGACATAATGATATAGTCAGTTTCGGAATAAATTACACATTCACGAAAATTAAAAATTTGTGTGCAGAACACTTAAATGTATTAAAAATTTCAGTAATTCATCTTGTGAAATCTTTCTCCAGCATCATTTCAAGTCTGAATGCCATTCTGCCAAAAAGCTTAAAATGTAAAATAATTATAGGAAATACCTAGAGTAGTCAAATTCACAAAGACAAAGCAGTTTCCAGAAGAGACAGGAGGGAGAGAAAAGGGAGTTGCTGGAGATGGATGGTGGTGATCATGGTACAGCCATGTGAAATGTACTTAATGCCACTGAACTATACACTTAAAATGATTAAAATGGTAAATTTTATGGCACACAGATATTTCACCATAATAAAAATGTAAAATGAAGTCAAAATACTGTAACTACAAGATAAATACAAACACCTCAGAACGTTTGTAGGTACAAAAGTAAGCAACTTGTAGAACAGAATATTATCAACATCAATAAGATATTAAGGTACAATAACCATACAAGTAAATGAAAAAAAAATCACTTCTCAAAAATAGCAGCTACTGCCACTCTTTAAAACTCTTTAAAAGGGTCAGTCATTTTCAAGAGAAGCCTTTGCTGAAAGACAGAAGTGGAAGTGAGCTCATTTAATCTGAAAAACAGCTTGTAGCTTGAAAGGTGACTAAGTGATGACTTCTTACATTTATCACTGTTTAAATTATTTTTAATGTCCAGACTAGCTTAAATATCTCTGTATCTAGGTGTGTTTATAGAGCGCAGTACAAAATTAGTAACCTCCACCCAACATTTCAAAGACTTACAATTCCAATCTTCTTTCTTTTTTAAAAATTTATTTTATTGAACTGTAGTTGATTACAGTGTTATGTTAATTTCTGCTATACAGCAAAGTATCCAATCTCTCATCTTATTATTTTCTCACATGCCCTGGCCTTCATCTGGCTAATTCCCAGACATTTTTTTTTCCAGGTCAGACTCTCTGAGGCTTTCCCCTTCCTTCTCCATTCCCCGACTGCTGTCCTTGGAGTTTTCATAATCACTCCAGTCTCCCCATCAACCTTTATCTGATTACCTCCAGGTCTTTTCAACAAACCTAGAAGCTGTTGAAAGGTTCACCTGTGTATCCCCAGGTCCTAAACAGCATCTGGTGCACAGAAGACAGATAATAACTGTTTACTGAATGAATAAATGAGGAAGGAAGGAAGACTGAATTGAAGAAGAAAAGAAAGGATTGAAGGAAGGAAGAAGTAAACAGATGGTAAGCTCATGAAAAGAGCCCCGTTTCATGAACTAGGCTTAACCCCAAGAACACTGATCTTGGCCCCAACTATCTAATGAGAATGAAGCATAAGAGCAACCTTGGGGATGATGCAAGGCAAGCCAGAGATAGCAGCACGGGATGGCATGCAACCTTGGCCGGCCCCTTCTGAGATGATATTACACTTCCCAACTTTGTGTTTTAGACAGCAGTTTCTGTTCCAGCAGGTTGTTGTAGCTATTGCATTCAGAATAAAACATCCAAAGGATCTGTGAAGAGTAGTAGCTGAACTGTTTGCTCCTGAAAAAATGTTTTTCATCAGTCTCATTATATGTATGTCTGCTGCTGCTGCTAAGTCACTTCAGTCGTGTCCGACTCTGTGCGACCCCACAGACGGCCGCCCACCAGACTGCCCCGTCCCTGGGATTCTCCAGGCAAGAACACTGGAGTGGGGTGCCATTTCCTTCTCCAATGCATGAAAGTGAAAAGTGAAAGTGAAGTCGCTGAGTCGTGTTCGACTCTTAGCAACCCCATGGACTGCAGCCCACAAGGCTCCTCCATCCCATGTGATTTTCCAGGCAAGACATACATATATCAACCATATCAAAAAAATTTTAGTCTATTAAACATTTTATAGTAAATTAAGAAAAGCACAAAAATGTTGTACTTTTACGAATTAAGCTGTGCTCTACTGATCTGTGAGCCTGAATTGACTTCCGGCCCACACCTCTCATTCCCTCATGCCCTTCTTGGGTGGAATTAACCATGACAGACTAGAAACTTTGGATGACCACTGAGGGCCAGGGAAATGAAGCCCATGGTAGGCGTGCAAGTTTCAGAGAAAAGAACGCTGTGCCCAAGTTCTGTTGGTTTCTACATGAAACCCATTGCTTACTCTCAACCAACAACCAAGGGCACTGACTGTACCACATATAAGAGGGTATCATAAACACTAAGACCCCAGATCTGCTCATTTTGGTGGCTAAATCAGAAAATATTTGGCCTCCTGAACTTAGCATTCTGAAAATCCCAAGAAAGCTAGAACTACACCAGAAAGAAGCTGAAGGAAAAAAAAATTTCTATGAGCAAAGGCCAGCTCAGCTCAAACCCTAGAGAGCTTCTTCCCTCCTAAGCACATGTTATAGAAAATAAACAATATTTTCATTTAACAACAGATGGTTCCACACTCGTTGCTAAGCCAGGACCTAGCAGTGCATAAACGGCTTCTCCTTCTCGGAAAAAGCATCCTCTCTTCCCAGTTGGACTCCAAGCCCCTAGAGAAAAGAGCTTACAAAATTCTATCTTTATGTTGCCAGTACCTGGTTTAACCTTCCGGAGTAAGGGCTAATATGATATTGTGGATGGTGAAGAATAACCCAGGGGCAGGAGAAAGAGCAAGGAAGAGACTGTCAATCTCCTAGCTTATTTCACTTACATTTATTACAACAACGGGCAGGTTTAGTACCTACTATAAAATTAGATATTAATAAAAGCTATCACTTGCTCATTTATACACTTATTTATTATGTCTCAGGGTTCTGTGGGTTGACTGGGCTCAGCTGGGTACTCTCTGCTTCAGGTCGTTCCTGCAATTACAGTAGGAAAGCAACTGGGGCTGAAGTCATCAGAAGGCTCAACCAAACCGGACCACCAAGAGGGCCAGCTCACTTGGTGGGCAGTTGATGTTATCTGCTGTCTGGGAACTCATTGCTAGGAGCAATTACATGTCATCAAGCTGAGCACTACAGGTGACCTGGCCTCCACATGCTTCTCAAAGAATGCAGCTGGGTTCTAAAAGAGAGTGTCCCAAGAAGGAGCATTCCAAGAGACCCAGGTGCAGAAGCATGCAAGATCCTTAGGATCCAGCCTTGAAAGTCTTCAAGTGTCACTTCAGCTGCAGTTCAAATTCACAGCAGAGACTACAGAAGAGCATGAATAAAGGAGGCATCCTGGGTGGGGCATCTTAGGAGATGGAAGACATTTATATAAAAAAATATATATATATAAGTATCTCACAGTGTCTTACATATATTATTGTTGAGACCTGACAGAAGCCATGACAAGCTTCCAGGACTAAAGTAGCCAGAGCTACAATCACAGAAAAAGCTGGGTCACTGCCCAGAAGGAGCTGAGATCATCATCCCCCCGACCTTGAGACTCAGCCAGTCAGCATACTCCGCATAGCCTGGTTAGAGCTAGTCCAGACAACACGAAAAGTTCCTTAAGCGAGCCCGCATGCACAAAAATTAGGCAATTAATAGGTACCAAGAACCCCTTGCAACCAATCCGCCCTTGCCAACTCCCTGTCTTTGTTCTAAGTCTATAAATACTGCTGTGATTCAGGGCTTGGGGCCCTCTTGCCTTACTCCACTGTGTTGGATGTGGCAGGGTGCCCTAACTCGAGTTAGCAATAAATAAACTCCCTTCTTGCCTTTGCATTGCCGTGGTGGATTTGTTCTCTCAGTCTATTCAGGGACTTGGACTTGGAACATAACAATTATGTCATTCACAAAAGCCCTGGTGGGTAGGGATACGCATCCTTCATCTTACAGATGAGGAACACAAAGCTCAGAGAAGCTAAGTCACTTGTTTGAACTTCCCCAGAAATCATCTTTGTTTTTGAATGGATTTCAGAGTGTGGTCAGTGTGTGATCTGCTACCATCAGCTTGACTCAGCTCTCTCTACTGGTTTCCTAGGTGTGAGGTTTGGTTCTCAGGAGCACTGTTATGAACGAGAAAGGAGAAAAATGCCCTTCCTCCAGGCATTTTACCATCTAGTGAAGCCAGAACACATTAAGGTAAGAGGAGGTGTTGCTTGAACAAAGAAATCTCAATTTTGATAGATCCTGCTCTATCCAAACTACTGCAGTAAATATTGGAAAATACAAGGGAAATTATCCTGAAAAGCCTCCTTGCTCTTTTTTGTGTTCTTTAGAGTCTGAAAGACAGGGTGAAAACAAGAAAGACACGAGAAAGGGGTGAAGATGGGAATGCCCAGCTGGTTGAGGAGCCTCTAGAGACCATCTAGAAAAGGGGCCACCACCCCTGCCAGCTGAATTTCCTCCTAATAATGAAGGAACTTCGTTAAAGTGTAAACATTTAAATGCTATTGAGTCCTCTCCAAGAGGCCATGCAGATAGGGTGTATACTTGTGTTTCTGTGTTAAACGGTGGGTTTAAAAGACCTTTTTCCCTTTCCCACTGTAGTAATAAGTAAATAGCCATATAACCTTCAACCATTTTTATCACACTGTTGATCACTCTCTCTACCTACAGGGCAATAATTTTCCACTCCACAACCCAATCAATATGCTATCTACCACAATTAACTCTCCACCCTACCCTCCTCTTCACATTCACAAGTATCAGATTTTTTTTTTATATCACAACTTTTTTTTAAGTTTTCAGACCATTTAAATCTATGGTATCTTCCAAAGCTGTTAGTTTCAATTAAAGGAAAAAAAAAAAAAAGCAAGTATATATGCTCTAGCTCTCAACTGTTGAAAGCCCAGAGAGTTTAGTTTAAGAACTTGAGTCACAGCACACCTTATTTGTCCCCTTGTGCCTCGCTACTGCAGCCCTAGGTGTTTTGTATAATGCATGAGTGAACCCCGCTTAGAAATAGAAATGCATTTTCGGTAAGTATTTATTATGTTGTTCTGCGCATACAGCTTTAAATTTGCCTGCTGTAGCTTGAAGCATTACACAAACTGTTGGTCTGCTGACTGCCTCTCTGGCAGCAGCACACACAGAAAATAGATTGCTAAGGGTTTTTTTCCCCCTCCTCCCCCTCTCCTCTCTTTTTTTTTTAACCGGTCGTGAACATTTTTTAATCTTGTGGCATTTTTAATCAACACGTATTTCCTTCCAGGACCTATGATCCTCTATTGATTCCCATTAAAATGCTTTTCTTTTCTTTGCCCCCTCTGCTGATCGAATTTCAGATCAGCCACAGGATATGCAACTAACCTTCCGGCACTACTGAACCCAACCGAGCGAGGGTGATCAAAAGGCTTGATGCATTCATTAAACAT
The DNA here is from genome assembly GCA_006408675.1 of Madoqua kirkii. Classification (NCBI taxonomy): domain Eukaryota; kingdom Metazoa; phylum Chordata; class Mammalia; order Artiodactyla; family Bovidae; genus Madoqua; species Madoqua kirkii. Next base: position 5,602 of record SJYC01076889.1, read on the forward strand.
TCCCTTCGCCGGGGCTGGAGCTCTAATGGAAGCTATCTCTTTCCCTTGCAATTTTTTCCCCCCTTTTTGTCTTTCCACCTCCAAAAAAAAATGTTTTTTGCCTTTGATCGCAGGGGAGGGGGTGGGGAGAACATAAGAACAAAAGAGACCTATCTTTTTCCCCGGGGCTGACGTCAGTTTGATTTTACTGACAACTATTCGAGCGTGTGTAGCAGTTGGAAGCGGCCTCTTGCCCGCCCCCGCCTCCGACACCTTCCACTTTTGGGGAGAAAACAAGACTTTTGGCGGCTCCGGAGACGCGCCCTGAAAATGGACCGCTCGGACGCGGCGTTCGATGCCCTCCCGCCCGCTCGGCAAAGGGCATTCGAGGCTTATTTGTGTGGCATGGTCTCTCCTGGGGCGGAAAACACGCGGCGGGGGAGGAACGGGCGCGGGCCGGGCGGGGAGAGCAGGAATGTCTCCTCCCAGCCGCGGGAGGAAGACTCGGGCGGGGAGCTGCGGGCTCCGGTTACCCGACGGTCCCCGGGAGCGGCGGCGGGGGCGGGGGGAGCGGCGGCCCGAGGCCCCCCGGGCGCGCGGAGCTGGGTGCAGGGACCCGCCACCCCCGCGGGCGCGCTTGCGCGGCGCTGCCCCCACGCCCGGGCCGCGGCGGCCTCGGCGGCGCCAGCTCCCTGCTCGGCGAGCGCGGCAGCGGCGGCGGGCAGCCGGGAAAACCCGGGCCGGAGCCGGCGCGGAGCGGGCCGGGGGGCGCGGCCGCCGCGGAGGTTGCGGGGGCGCGGGGCGGCAGGAAGAGCCGGAGAAGCGGCGCTGGCCACGAGGCGCGCGGAGGCTCAGCTCCTGGATCGCGCACGTGGTCAGCGGGCCGAGGTGCCCGGCGAGCCGGCCCGGGAGAAACTCCCGGTCGGGTCTCGGAGCCAACGCCCCCCGTGAGGGCGCAGCCGGTCCTACGACTGAAGCTCTATACCCAACCCAGACCGTTTGTGGAAAAGTCATGTGTTCCAGGCTTTCGCGGAAGAGTCGTTACCTCTAAATGCGGAGGGGAACGTGCGTCCATTTCACGGAGAAAGAAAGATGTGAAAAGTATAGAGTCCAGGAAGATGGGTATTGGGCTTGGACCGGGGCCCAGGGACCACCCGCTGGCCCCTTCCCCTGCTCGCACCTGTGCCATTCCTTTATTAAAGTCTCCACCTCGGACTCTTACTATAAACAAATTGGCTAGATCAAAGGCGAACTTGAAAATGCGTCCCTTACCTGAGGATCAGGATCTTTTATTAAGGGAAAACTTGCTGCAAATAAGGTCAACCCATGTCCGCGGGGCTTATTGTTCCCCTGGAGTCTCGCACCTTCCTCCAGCTCAGCCTTCACCACGCAGGCCTGAGACGTGTGTTCAGCCATCCACCTCCCCGGGGGCGGAAGATTCCTAGAGGGTGGATGCCTAGGCTGCTTATTGTGTTGTATGGTATGGTTTGGTATGGAATTGTAATATTTACCCCAGCACTCTAGAGCTTACTTAGCCACAGGTGCTGAATAGATGTTTTCCTGAATAAGGGCGTAGTTAGTGGTCGTAATAGTACAGCGCTGAGATGCACAGACGAAAGGACAACTAATTTTTGACTGAGGGGCCAGAGAAGGCTTCTTGAATAAACAGACCAACCGCAGATGACAGGAAAGACTGTTCCATGACCAGAGAACACCCCCGCTACAGGAGGATCCTTCAGAGGGTAGAGATGTGTTGGGTCTGAATAGGGGAACTTGGGAGCACCATGGCTAGAGCTGGAAGGCAGTGAATGCCTCACTGTTGAGGCAAAAGCGGTTACAGGCATTTTAAGAGATCTAGAATAGGGACCGGAGAAGGCAATGGCACCCCACTCCAGGGAGCCTGGTAGGCTGCGGTCCATGGGGTCAAGAGTCGGATACGACTGAAGCGACTTAGCAGCAGCAGCAGCAGCAGCAGGGATAGGGAATAGGGACACGAAAGTGTAAAATAAAATAAGAAGTACGGATATACAGGAAGAGAGAAAAGAAAAACAAGCAGTTTATATGTGCATTTCAGAAAAATTATGTGAAAATAAAGATGCCAAGGAAACCCTGTCTTGAGACAATAGGGAAAACAAAAAATTATTAGCATTTGAGGGAGGGTCCCTATGGAAGAGGGAGCAAAAGGCTTTGATTAAAGAGCTTTGACCATTACACAGTGTTTCATAGGTGAAAACATGAATTGGTTAAGAAAAATAAGAAAAGCTCTTAGATGTCACTATTGGGAAAGAAACGGAACTCAAAGCAACAGAACAGCAATACATTGAAAAAAAGGTAAATGTTATTTATTATGTAAATCATTAAGGAATTCTAATTAAATTGTGGCACAGTCAAGAGAATATTATGCAACCGTTAAAAATGAAGTTTATTTATTGGGAAGATGTTCCCAATACATTGTTAAGTGAAAAAGCAAGTTATAAGTCAGCACCTCTGGAAAGGCATATGTAATACGTTAGGTTAAAAAACCTTTTTTTTTAATTTGAAAAATAAAATGTTAGCAGTGTTCCCTCTCAGCGTTTTGATTATTAGTTATTTTTCACTTTCTTCAAACCTATAAGCACCTTCTGAATCTTCACAATGTGCAATTACTACCTGTTTAATTAGAAAATAAATGTGATTAGCTAATCACATTTTAATCTTTTAAAAATGTATATGGCTTTTTTCTTGTGAAACTAAAGTGACCTGCACGGCATTGGACACCCTCATGGCAGTCTTTGGAGTCGGGTTGAACTGAATGCTGCACAAAGCAGCTTTGCCCTGTGCCATCTGACTCAAGCTACTTTAAGACTTTTCTGTGCCTTGCACACAGCAGCAGCAGCAGCAGCAACAAAGCTGTGGTGAGGAGTGAAAATCGTATCTGCAAAACGTTTAACACCGTTCCTGGCCCCCGGTGGTGCTCAGTGAGGGGCAGCGTTCATGAAAGGGTAAAGAGCACAGGCCTAAGAAAATATTTTTCTTCTCAGATGCTCCCTCTGCCTACAGAAATTCCTCCTCTCCCTCCCAGAGGGTAGACTGAACTTCCTCCTCCAGTTGACGTTAGGAGTGGCTGTACAGACTCTGGCCAACAAAATGAGCAGAAGGAACACGTGTCGCCAGAGAGCACTCTGCCACATTCTCTTCTCCCATCTGCTGCGATAACCAGCCGCTCCCAGGGAGGGGCTGCCCTGTCTGCCCCAACCCCAGAGTGAGGAGAAGCAGAGCCTCCAGGCCCCTCCACAGACATGGAGCCTGAGTGAGGATAAACCTGTCTTGTCAGCCACTACAACTTGGGGGCTGTTTGTCACAAAGCCTGGTTTAACTCATGCTGATAGATACAGCCACTGACTGACTCGTCTCCTGACCTTAGAAAAGTTAGTTAACCTCTCTAGGCTTCCATTTGTATCTCTGTAAAATGTGAACGTTAGTACTTCCACTGCATAAAGTGGTTGAGAAAGTGAGTTAATGTGTAAACACTTGGCCCCTGTGCCTGGCACCTGGGAAGTAGTGATCGGGACTGTTGTCATCTCACCAGGAGGGCTTATCATCGCCATCTATGAAACTCGATCAGGCCTCTGTGCCAGGGGAGTCAGTTGACACTTGGCACGTGGTCTTTCTAGCATTGGATATGCTCTTACTGTAGCCATACAAATAAACATACGCATAAATAAGAGAGCCAGTGCAGGTAAGAAAACTCACTCAGATGTTATTGATAATCTCCTTTCCATCCTTGGAAGACATGCCAAATGGTAAGTCTTAGTAGAGTCAGCAGCCACATCGCCACTCAGTCACCCTCCCATGACAGCCAAGAGAGTCCTTTGGGGCTTAGGAACACTGAAAGGGTCCAGTGACCCCCAGGGTCACAGACAGTCACTCATGCGAATGTGACTTAGAGAAATGGCTGTAAGGATAGTGACACCCCCCCCCCCCTCAGTTCTTATCCTCTCAGAGTCTTAAAAACGCGGTAGTCTCTAATGCAAGAGAGATAAAAAGAAAGCTATGTGTCTGGATTGTTTTAATGCTCAGCGTTCTTCCCAGCTTCAAGTGGAAAGTGCATGTGGCCGTAAAAAATATTTGCTTTTCAGAGCATAGAAAAGCTTTGTTTCCATTGCTACACAATCAGGAAGGCTTACAGTTCTGATCGAAAATGAACAGTCCTCTGAGCCATGTTTGGGCAGGAGGCCAGACACCTCGGAGGACCAGGCGGAATGTGAAGAGTGGCTCTCCTCCCCCCAGAGGCTCAGCGGGGGGTCTGGGAGCACCTTCCCACTTTGGAAAGGGATGTGAGTTCGGTAAAGTTCTCAGGCAGCACACAACAGAGCCTCTATTACCTGGATTTCAGTTCCCCAAGGCTACTGTGAATGAGGCACTCAGAAACCTCTCCACTCTCTCTAAGGAAGAGTAGTGAGCCACAATAGAGTAATGAGGAATGAAGAGTCTTGTCTCCCCATCTGCTTTATATTTAACCAAGTGGTTCCACATCCATTTGCTCATTCCATGCTTACAATGAAAGGATCAGCAGAACAATAGGGAAGCGTCACCCCTATTGTACCTCACCCCTATTGTACCTCCACTTGACCAACAGAAAAGCATAATATCTTTCTGGACACTAAGTCCAGAAAGCCAAGGCAGGAGGGGAGGCAAGGCACAGTTACTTCTGGGACTTAGAGGCCCACCTGAGAAGAAGGCCTGGAGCAGCTGGCACACAGTTTAACTATAATACAGGCCTGCGATTTCTGTGTCCATCACAACCAACAAGCAGCTGCCTCTCCGTTTCCAAAGCCATTACACTGATCTACTCATTAATGATCACACCTTTGGATGTCTTCCTGCTTCCTAAATTCTGCAAACAGCCTCCCATCCTCTGTGTTGACACCCAACTAACCTTCCTAAGCATCACTTTCATCATGTCACTTGCTCACGTAAGAGTCTCCATTGTCTAAGAACAAGCTCCTAGACCCCCAAGTGCAGGTCCTGTGTAGGCTGGGCCCACCCGACTGAGTCGTTAGTTTAGCTGGAAGTCCATTCCCCAGGTGTGTCCACTCTGGCTAGAATGCCCTTCCTTCTCATTTCCACAAATCAAAATTCTACGCACAAGGCCAGCAGATGACACAGCCTTCATGAAAATGTCATCAGCACCTCCGGCTGACAAAAGTTTTTCCACATCCCTGAATTTCATTAGGTTTTCTACAGTTCAGCACAGTCATCTTCAAAGTAGGTACACTTACTCCTCTGGGGCTGAATAAGGCTTTCCAAAGAAGCTTGCGGACAAAGTATTTTGAAGGAAACAGCCTACTGATCTGAAATACAGTATATGCTTTTTATTAAGTAGCCCTGCCTCACTTCTTACAAAGATCCTTCCCTTCGTTTACAAGAGAAAGGGGGCCCCTCTCACTGTTACCAGTCTCTCTAGGGTGCTTTGCTTTGAGTTTAACCTCCTGCCCCAGGAAAGGAAAAAGTGAAGATGTTGATGTTGGTGTAAGTGTAGGGGAGGTGAATGGGTCTAGGAACTGTGAGTCAGTTTGTTAGCCTCACTGTGACAAAGTCCCACAAACTAGTGATGTGAACAACAGAAAGGTAAACCCCAAATCTAGATGTGGACAGGGCTCCCTCCCACTGAGGGCTGCGAGGGAGGTTTCCCTCCCAGGCCTTTCCACTTGGTTGGCGGCCTGCTGGCTTCTCCCCAGTGTCTTCACATCCTCCTCCCTCTGTCTCTGTGCCCTGGTTTCCCCTTTGTATAAAGCACCAGTGCTAGTGGATTAGGGTCCATTCAAGACCTCACCTTAACTACTTGTATCTGCAACAACATTGTTTCCAAACATAATCACCTTTGGAGGTACCAGTGGTTGGGATTTCAACATGTGAACTTTGGTGGGTACACAGCTCAACCCATAGAGACTGGATAACAAATCCTCTGCATGTCAGGTGGTTTTTCAATACCTTGTTTTCAAAAAAAACTGAACGAAAAATTTGTGAAGACGTCACGTCACTAAAACCATCATTTGATAATGGATTACCATGTAACTTAGGGCAAATAAATCAGGAGTTTCAAAAATTGAAGGACATTTATATAACAAAACCCCATTTCCATCTCTTTAAGAATAAGGACTTTTCATCTCTAAAAAATGAAAAATAGAATGGATGCTAACCACTTTGTCTTTCTAGTGATAAGTAATATTTATCCATACTACATACAATGTTTAAAAAAGGACAATATCATCTGTTGTATTAAGAAGTGCAAGCTTCCAGTAAGACTTTAATTTTCATGTTAGCATTTATCAAAATGTTCTATTCATTTAGGTTGTTTTGAGCAATTGTGTAATACTAGTCAATGTAATGATACCTTAATCCAGAAATCACTTAGACCCTATGGTTACAGGAATTTTTAAAGTGTATAAATTTAAACTTTTCTACAAATGTTTGATAGATCAAAAATATGATGGGATATTCAATAAAAGATGTTCAATCATAAACATTACACTAGCATAAAATGTTGAAGGGGAAGTAGAATGGGAATAAAATTTCAAACAGAGAAGGTGTGGCAGAAGCAGAGGGAAGGCTGGAAGTTACATGTAGTTTTTGCTTCCTAAGAGAAGCTTGTGGGCTTATTTCTTAAATGGATGATAGTGGATAGCAAACTATTACAAGATTTAAATTCCATTTGGATACATTTAAAACTGATGTAACCATTTAATTTTAAAATGTCAATGTTTACAATATGCTACAAATTATATTCTTTGCACCTGTTTAAATTATGATAAAATTATAAATATCAAATTTTAAATATGCAAAGAAGAACATAGTTTTCTGAACTATTTCAGGGTCTTTGAGCAAAGACTTTAACTCGTATAAAGTGCCAAATTCTGTGTTGCTCTTTAGGTGTCTGCGTGACTCAGAATGCGCTCTGCTGCAGCTCACTGTTAATCCAGAGAAGTTTACTGAGTTTGGGTCTTAACCTGGTGCTGTCACTGTTTCCACCGACAAACGGAAAGGTGGAATTGGATGCGTGCTGGCCATCTTGAGTTCCTTTCTGAGTTCCTAGTCTTCGAACCACAGTGAGCACCACTGTACACCTATTAGGAGGGCTACATCAGAGAGCATGAAAAGAAAGAAAGAGAAGGAAGGAAGGAAGGGAAGGAGGGAGAAGGGAGCGAGGGAAGGAAAGCAAAGAGAAGGAAAGAAAGGTGCTGGCGAGGATGTGGAGAAACGAGAACTCTCGGGCAATGCTGTTGGGAAGTAAAATGGTGCAACCACTGTGAGAAACAGTATGGCAGTCCCTCAAAAAATTAAAAATAGAATCACCATATGATCTAGCAATTCCATTTCTAGGAACATACTCAAAAGAATTGAAAGCAGGAGTTCAAATAGGTATTTGTAGACCAGTATTCCTAGCATTATTCACAATAGCCAGGAAGCGGAAACAACACATATGCCTCTCAACAGAAGAGCAGATAGACAAAATGCAGTAGATACAGATACAGGAGTGTTTTTAGGCTGAAAATAGAAGGAAATTCTGACATGTTACCACCTGGATGAACTGCGACATCTTTATAATAAGCAAGCTAGTCACAAAATGAAAAATATTGTGTTGATTCTACATATATGAGGTACTTTGAACAGTCAAATTTACAGAGCAGGAAGTAGAATGGTTTCCAGGGGCTGGAGAGAGAAAAATGGGAAGTAATGGCTTAATATCAATATTATTGTTATAGCATCTTATTGTTTAATAGGTAGAGAGATTCAGTTTTGCGTGATGGAAAGACTTCTAGAGATGGATGGTGTAATGGTTATATAATATTAATGTGCTAAATGCCACTTTTAAAATTGCACATTTAAAAATGGCTAAAATGATCAGTTTTATATCATGTAGATTTGACCGAATTTTTTTTAAGTACATGTTCTCTGAACTCAGAGGGACCTAAATTCAAATCCAACATCTGCGAGGTGTGTGACCTTGAACAAGTTTCTTCAACTTCCTGAGTCTCAGAAAGGACACAAAAATGCCCAAGTTGGGGAATTGTTACGAGAATTAAAACACGAAAAGACCTGTAGCGGCCCTGAGGTGTGCCGCAGAGACGGTGGCTTCGGGGTGACCGTACAGCGTCACTGAGGTGTCACTGCCCCGATGCGACGGTGGTGACTGGGGTGGCCCACAGGCGCACGCCTCTTCCAGCATCGCCCGCAGGGGAGCTGCCTCGCCCAGAGTTCGTAGCCCCCCTTGGGAGACAGCAGCTGATGCTGGCTTACGGGCTCCAGGCTTCACCTCAGTTTGGGAACACGCTGAAGGGCCATCCCAACACCACAGCTTCCGCAGGACCCGCTGAATGAACACATGTCTGCCTCCCCCCAGACCTGCCTCTCTCACCTGCTCACAGTCACGGGGCAATAAGTCTCCAGCATGGAGAGCTCCAGCTCGGGGGCTGTGTCCAGGTGGCCCTCTTCGGCCCAGAGTTTCCTGAGAGCTTCCCTTTGTCCTCAGGGTGAAGCCCGGAACGCTCGTCGTTGCGTGTCTGTCCCGCCGCTGCTGCCCCTCCTTCTCCTTCACCCCGGCCACCCTGGGCCTGCAGCCTGCGTCCGTGCTCGGCTCAGTCCGGGCCCCCGTACGCTTGCTCTTCTCTCTGCCTGGCACCCATCCTCGCGGCCGTGCACAGCTCATTCCGCTCCTCTAGCTCACGTCTTCAGAGCTGCTTCCCCTAAAACATCCCATCAGTTCAGTTCAGTTGCTCAGTCTTGTCCGACTCTTTGCGACGCCATGAATCGCAGCACGCCAGGCCTCCCTGTCCATCACCATCTCCCAGAGTTTGCTCAGACTCATGTCCACGGAGTCAGTGATGCCATCCAGCCATCTCATCCTCTGTCGTCCCCTTTTCCTCCTGCCCCCAATCCCTCCCAGCATCTGAGTCTTTTCCAGTGAGTCAACTCTTCGCATGAGGTGGCCAAAGTACTCTCAAATCCCTCTCTGTTCCTTTACCTGCTTTCCTGGTCTTCACCACACGTAGTATAATGTGAAGTGATTTTATACACCCACATACCCATAAGCACCAGAATGTAGGTTCCCCAAAGGCGGGGTCCTCTTCTTCCTTCAGCCTGAGGTGTTCCCAGCAACCAGGATGCCTGGCACAGCATCAGCACTTTGTGAAAAGCATTCATGAATTAGATGAGGTACTATAAACACATCGGGCCTAAAGGAGATCAACCCTGAATAGTCACTGGAAGGACTGATGCTGAAGCTGAAACTCCAATACTTTGGCCACCTGTTGCGAACATTGGAAAAGACCCTGATGCTGGGAAAGATCAACAGCAGGAGGAGAAGGGGGCGACAGAGGATGAGATGGTTGGATGGCATCACCTACTCAACGGACCTGAGTCCGAGCAATCTACGGGAGATGAAGGACAGGGAAGCCTGGTGTGCTGCGGACCAGAGCCAGACAACCGAGTGGCTGAACAGCAGCAGCAGCACCCAGCACGAGTCAGGGCGCAGCAGACGGCGTCTGTTCTTATTTCACCATTTCTGGTCTGTCCAATTAGTGAATGTCAGATAGAGTCCTTCTTTTTCGTATTCCTTTTTATAGTACTGGCACAAAATCACTCAGTAAATAAATACTTTATAGCTGGACTTGACTTGTTCTAAAGCCTACAGTGAGGGGGAACAGAGGTGAGTCTTGTCCAAGCTGGCTGGCTGGCTCCACGTTGTTTGAATGGCCAAGATTCTAGCACATCATGTCAGGTCTTCAATAAAATTAATTATAGTCAGACTCCACCCACCACTTCCAAGGGAGAGAAGAAAGCAGCTTCCCACAAAAGTCATCCTGGCCACTGTCGGAGGCAGAGGGTCACTACGAGGCCCTACGTGACATCTCTTCACTCTAATCATCGAATACCGTAAATATTAGATCGTCTTCTAGAAACTACAAGAAAGGGGGTGATAGATAGGATCTCTGCCCTCAAATCACTCAAAACCCAAACATTTCAGAGCAGAAGAGAGGCCCCCTCATTTCTCCCCTGTTCCCTACCAGGTCTTCACCACCTTTGATAATGTCCCCTCTCCCCTCAAGACTGATGGGAACGTACTTCCTGGCATTCCTGCGTGGTTGACATCCATGTTCTTGGCTGTGTGATGACAGTGCATTGTACAGATTATCTGGGACACAGTGTCTCCTGCTTTGCCACAGCCAGGGAGACACGCATACGTACTTTAAATGCTTTGTTTCCTTACTGTATTACCATGTATCTCTGTACTGCAAAGCCAGCCCTCAGGATGCTGTGTAGCAGCTGGTGATAATTCTTGGCTCTTTTTGCCGATGCAAGAAAATCTAAGAAAGGGAAGCTATGTCCGCTACCACTAGGAGTGCATACAAAGGACTGCCTGCCAGCGCTGCGTTAGGGAAATCCACTTCATTTTGTAATTTAATCCCCAGCACAACACTCTGAGGTAGGTGGTGGTATTGTCCATTTACAGATGAAAAAAGAAGGTTAGAGATTAAGTAATGTATGTTGGGTCACTCAGATGATAAGTAACAAATCAAGATTTAAACTAAGCTTTCTCTGCTTACGAAGACACTTCTAAGCCTATGCTATACTGCTGTGTGCCTTCAGGCTGGTTACTTAATTTTTGGGGCCCAAGCTTGGTTAATGACCTTAATAGCTCCCACTCTACCCTGGATACCATTAAAATAAATAAATAAATAAGAAGTTGCCCAACTAAATTACAAATATTACAAAGCTACAATAGTCATAAAGTTAAAAGAGAATGATAAGCAAAGGAACAGTAGAGTTCAGAAATAAAGTCAGGTATATGATGAAGGGACCGTTTCACATCATTTCAAGTGGAAGAAAAATGGATTATTCTATAAATGGTGTTGGGAAACCTGGTCAGTAAAATAATTAGTTGGCGCCCAATAAGTGATTGTAATCTGTACATCGAACAGTTATGATCTAACACACGTTGTCCAGCTCCTGTGTGACTGTGGACACAAGAGTTTGGGGATCACTGTTTGAGTTCTGGACTTTCTAAGTATCTGATCTATATGGCACTCTGATCTTAATCTGTCACACGATCTCGCAAAATACTTCCAATTTACAAAGTGTTTTCACTACCCTATTAGTGCAGGGTGGGTGCTGTTATTTAAATTTTCTATATAAAGACACTGAGGCTTGGAGAGGTTAGGTTCACAGCCGGCGTGTAGGGAGAAACTTCAACACCAGTTCACCGATTCCTTGTCTATTATTCCTTGTGTCACTGCTTTCTATCAGAGTCAGTGTATAATCTCTCCCTCACTTTCACACCCACACAATTGAAGCCATGGAAAACAAATAACATCACTCCATTAACACAACAACTATGTTAATTTCTCTGGATTCCCGATCAGTTGTTATCCATAACACATATATTTAACATAATTGCAGTCATAGTTTAATTACAAGTTAGTGGCCCATTTTCCCACTTAACACTGTTATCCTAAGTCGTCAATGCTGTTTACAGTTTTGAGCAAATGACTGATGCACATCTAGACGTCTCTCACACGCTCCTCTTCGTTAAACCCATCCATGTAAATCTCCACTTCTAATCCAATTGCTTTTAAATGAATTTCTTCCTCGAACAGGCAGCCATTTATCTCCCTTCCCTCAAGGACAAGTCCTGTTTCTTCTCCCAGTCCCTGGGTCACTCTACGTGCTCAGCGTGTTTGGTTCCCTCTGCTTTCAGTTGCTCTCCAGGAACTCCTCTTCTGCAGACTCCCATCTGGGTGTAAGCAGCGGAAGGGGGCGTCTGTTTGCCTCCTGGGAGTTGATGACCATTGCATTCACTCCTGTTAAGGATTCTCTCTCCATTCCTTTTTTAACCTGTGGCTTCCCAGTTTAGCTTCCTCAGGACAGTCATCACCGAAACCGTGATTCACCCGCATGGTTTCCTCCCTGGCCAGGGAGAAATTTCACACTGAACATTTTCATCACCATTATGTATACAGTATGATTCATGGAGAACAGACTCTGCTTAGAGTACTAAATAAATCATTGTTTTCAATCAGCCACGCCGGTTGTTTAAAGAGAGACACATTTCTCATATTTAATGCTGTATTCTCCCCATTTCAAGAGATGAAAATGGCCTCATGGAAACATACCCTGAGTTGACTGGTCTCTGTTTAAAAACAAGTATATAAAGAGAGACATGGGGAAAAACACATTTTTTGATCAGTGTTTGTCCTAAATATTCCATAAGGTCAGTCTACTTAAGGAGTTATGAGGTCTCAACTAGGCACTGCTTAATAGGTGGTCATCAAATACCTATGGAACGTCTGTGCATATGTCTGTTAGATCTTGAAAGGACATATACAGTCTCTGCTCTTCAAGAAGTCGAATCTCTACCATCAGTTGTCTGGCAGACACACACACTGGCAAAAATCTGCCCAAAGAGGGTGCGATAAAAAGAAGACTGTAACTAACATTTTTACAAAATGTTCATTTAGATCAGGGTTGTAGCTGTGAAGTGCTTTTACTTAATTGAAATGGAGGTAATTAAGCTACAGAAAAATAATAACAACAGTAATAACCGGGACAGATGCTGTTATGATTTGGTTTTGCTTTCGGACAGTTAGTTGTAAAACGTTTGTGCACGACGAAGAATCAGAATTGGTTTTTTTCTTTTTTTTTTCCCTAAGAACATACGCAATCAACAAAGGCAACTATCTTCCTTTTCACCATTATGGAGCCTTTCCTGGAGAAAGGAGCTCTAATTCCATTTCAGAAGCAAAGAAGGAAGATGTATGATTTAGTACACCACAGATTGATTGTAACTTTTCATGACTCAGCAAAGATGGGTTAGGAATGTCCAAGTATATTGGAATGTTATGCTCCTGTGAGGCATGAGCATTGCCAGTAGTTGAAAGTTATGGCAGCTGTGATTCAGCAGGGGAGCAGCAGCCTCGACCTGAGAACAACGTTGTACTATAGTAACAAGCCAAATTGCTGGCATTGTCAGTAGCTGTGATTTCACTTTATTGATTGTCTCCTGTGAAACATGAGGCTCTTTATTTGAATCATTTGTATAGGTGTCATATCAGGTTAATTGCAAAGCAATTGGATTTAATAATAATATAACTGTGTATCCATGTACGTCGATTCCTAGAATCATGAGATGTGAATTACACTTGATCATGAGGTATTGTGATCCAGTGCGGTGGGATGAGCCAGTCCCAGGCTGATTGTGTAAATTTAAGCAGCCCAGAGTGAGCTTTAACTTATATGCCAGTTTGGATTGTTACTGCAAGTATTTTATAGGTCTGGAACATATTAGTTATAAATGGGATGCCCTTGAACTTGAACTGTTTTAAAAAGCATAGCTTTAGGTTGAGTTAACGGCGTGCTGTTAAGACTGGTACCAGTATAAACACAGAGAATGAAGGCTTTCTGTTGGCCACACTTTCTTACACATTTTCAAGGTTGTTGAAATTATTTCGCTCTTAGTTGGGCTGCTTTGTCCTTGTTAGTCCACTGAGCAAGGAATGTAAGTAAGGTGGTTCTCAAAGTGGACAGAAGTTCTCTAAAAAGCAAGGTCACATATCAAATAAATATAGCAATGACCGAGTTCATCATTTCATCACAGCTAAAGAAACAGCATCATTATAGATCTGCATGATTATATTTACGTTTAAAATTGGTGGATATTTTCTACTTTTTCAGTTGAAGGACATTCCTTTCCAAGAGGGTTGAAACAGGGGAAAAAATAGATTTTGTGGGAACACTTCACATTCATATGTTAAAAACAAGCTTGAGGGAAAAAATTTAAGACAAATCTAAGTAGGAAAGTTTAAGAGGTCTCAGAGATGGAAGGAAAAGGAGGAGGAGGAGAATGAGGAGAGAATAAGTCATAAAGCCGTGTGCAGAGGCGCAGAATACATGGTCTGTCACAATGTCGGCACTCAACAGATGTTTTTCAATCAATGACCTGACTAAACCAAGATATTTTAAAAGTTGTGAGGAAAGTTAGTAATGAATCTCAATATGTTGCCTAGATTGCTGTCTTTAATGCACTTAAACAGGAGCAAGAAACACTTTTGTCTAGACCAAACTTTACTATGTGAAAAGTGGAAGTGTTAGTCGCTCAGTTATGTCTGATTCTTTACGACTCTGCGAACTGTAACCCTCCAGGTACCTCTGTCCATGGGATTTCCCAGGTGAAAATACTAGAGTGGGTTGCCATGCCCTCCTCCAGGGAACCTGCCCGACCCAGGGACCAAACCCAGGTCTCCTGCATTGCAGGCAGAGTCTTTACCATCTGAGCCACAAGGAAGCCCTAGGTATGTGAATTTACTTAAAGTATTGTCTTCAAAAGTTATACTCACTTTGTCTATCACTTTAGCTGGCACGCTTGCCACAACCTCTTTTTCCCATCATTTGGCATTCTGTGGCTCAGTTGGTGAAGAATCCGCCTGCAATGCGGAGACCTGGGTTTGATCCCTGGGTTGGGAAGATCCCCTGGAGAAGGGAAAGGCTACCCACTCCAGTATTCTGGCCTGGAGAACTCCATGGACTATACAGTCCATGGGGGTTGCAAAGAGTCGGACACAACTGAGTGACTTTCACTTCACTGGCATTTTGGAGAGATCACTGGGAGAATCACTGACTTCTGCAGTTCATCCAAACCAGAATGTAGAACCATTCCCCTAAACCTAAATACATCTCATTTCCCTCCTGCTTCAGTGAAGCCAAATTTCTCACCAGCTTAAAGACAATTTAGGGGAGGGAAGGGTGGTACCAAATCAAAACCAAAACTAAATATATTCAATAAGTATATTTATCTCACAAGATATAACTATGTTTATTAGTGCCCACAGGTTGCTCTATAAGCACAAACCCTACAAGGTGGTTTTTAACCATTTTTTGGAAACGGGTTTGAATGAATCTGTTACTTGGCTGAGACGCAGGCCCTGTCTAAATGCTAATGAATTATATGACCATATATTCAGAGATGCTATGACCCACAGTCAAAAGCTGAGTCCACTGAAAGGAACAGCAGCAACAGGAGATGGAAAAGAAGCCACTTTTAGCTGTCACAGATCTCTATTTGGTATGAATATAGTGACACTACTGTAGACTTAGGAGGACGCAAGGAACTGAAAGTGAACATCGCTCAGTCACGTCCGACTCTTTGCGACCCCATGACTACACAGTCCATGGAATTCTCCAGGCCAGAACACTGGAATGGGTGGCCTTTCCCTTCTCCAGGGGACCTTCCCAACCCAGGGATTGAACCCAGGTCTCCCACAGTGCAGGTGGATTCTTTACCAACTGAACCACAAGGGAAGCCCAAGATTGGAGTGGGTAGCCTATCCCTTTTCCACTGGATCTTCCGATCCAGGAATTGAACCAGGGTCTCTTGCATTGAAGGAGGATTCTTTACCAACTGAGCCATCAGGGAAGCCTAGGAAGGAACCTAGACAATTCTAACAGTGAAGTGTGGGATTACACACACTATCAAGAGGAAGACTTCGTATTCAGGAATAAAGTTCATTGCCTGGTAATTTTTGGCGTAATGAGGATAACAGGAATCAGAATCCTTCTGTCATGCCCACATCTCTTTGGCCTCGTGATTTCACCATGTCATTGCCAGACACTGAATTTTCTTAATTAAAGTGAGACTCTTGTTGAATAAAAACAATAAAATGAAGAGATTCAAGTAAGAACAAAAGAAAAATGACACTAAAACAATTAATCTTGCCTTACTATTCGTATTTTTATGTAGCGCCTCCTAAACACTCCTATATAGTACAGCAGTTTTTAACTGTTATGATGAATTTTGGACCCAAGAAAAGTTAAAAAGGATCAAATGTTTTCCTTCTATGGAGATGTTTCCTCTGAATGAATCCATGGTTTTACATTCTATGTATTCCATAGGCACCTTTTTGTTTGTTCACAAACATTTTATTCATAGCCTAGAAACACACACACACAAAAAAAACCCTGAAAATCTAATTTGCTTTTAGTTCTTGCTGGGAAAATCCCATGGACAGGGGAGCCTGGTGGGCTACAGTCTGCAAGGCCACAAAAAATAGGACATGACTGAGCAAGTGAACACACACACACTCTCTCTCAATCCCCACTCGCTTTTTCTACCTTATTTCTAGTGCCTTGTCATAGGAGTAGAGAAAAAGGAGTCTACAATTTGAGCAAAATCTCACTAAACTGCTCTGCCCTCCAAACCTGTACCCTGTGCCCGAGGGGCAGACCCCAGCTGGAAAGACGAGGCTGGGGAGGCGGAAGGGGGGGAGAGTGGCACGAGGTGACCTGGCAGCCCTCTCTTAAACTGGAGTTTTTATCTTATGAAAGATTTACAATTTTTATCCTGTCACGGAACAAATAGTACCATGACTATTGTTTCACAATCCATGCAGCCGATTGCACGTACTGATTGCGTGTTTCTTGTTCTATCACATTTCCAACCATTGCAAACGTTTCTTCCCCTGGGACGTCAGGATGTCACATGAGTTTACCATTGGGCTGGGGGGTAGGGAGGATCTGACAACGTGGACAGATAGCCGTCGATTGGACGGTGGGAGATGACGCTTACTTGGTGCTCTGCCCCAGGCCCGATGCCTGCTCTGATTAAGTACTGACCCACTTGACTCATTGCTTAGCCATCCCCTATTTCACTTCCATGCACTTGTTCATGTCCACATTGACCATATTTCAAACCCACTTCTAGCAATTATGGACATACTTGGAGGATCATGGTCATATTTGAAATCAAAGCTGACTCAGAAGATCTAGAACATGATGGTCAAATACACCGCATTTCTTCCTGTTCATCTGTTCATAAAAACCTACCCCATTTCTAGAAACTCACTTAAGTGCTCCTCCTTCAAGAAAACTCTTTTTAACTATTCCAGTGTCACCTAACTCCTGAACTAATAGTCTGTAAAATGCTGCCTTATATCACAGTAGTGATTTATATCTACTGAATGTATTACAATGTTATAACCTCATCCATACTTTTCTTAAACCATGTAATATAAGCCATGAACCTGTTATTTTGATAAAAACATAAAAGAGGAAAGTTTTTAAAAGTATGCTGCATGTATATGTATGTATATATATATAACAGCTTTTAAAAATGAAATTAACACTTAGCTTTCATGGTATGTATAACTGTTTGCTATTATTTAAGCACTGTTCAGCATGGCATGATATATAGTGTTGTAGCTTTTCATTATCTAAGTCAGTTCTGTTTACAAATTATTTTCCCTACTCCCTTGGCATTCCAAAAAAGACACATCTGTAATCAATTTATTTAAGCAATTATAAATGAAGGCATAGATGGAAGGGGATCTACCTGAAGATCCTCTGTGTCAGTTAGAAATTTCAAACCAAGATGAGAACATTTATATGGCGCCTATTTCCTGTGCCACCCTAGAGGCACAGTTATATTACCTGATAATCGGTGCCCTATATTTTTCTTGCCTCCTTGTTTACGATCTCTATTTTCTAATAGCATTATGCCACTTTGGAGTTTGGGGATCAAATATTACCTTCCGTTACCATTTAGACAGTAGAATGTCTTTTACGATGTCCATTATGATGTAGAATGTCTTTTGACATTTTCTACTTGAACAAATACAAAGAACATAGAATTTCTAATATTAATACTCACTTTATCAAAAAGTTTATTTTTACTGTGAACTGAAATCTGATCCATTGCCTCTAACTTCTTTTTTTTATTGGAGTATAGTTGATTTGCAATGTTGTGTTAGTTTCAGGCATATAGCATACTGATTCAGTTGTGTATATATTATATTCTTTTTCAGATTCTTTTCCATTATAAGTTATGACAAGATATTGATTATAGTTCCCTGTGCTATACAGTAGGTTCTTGTTTATCTATTTTATATATTGTAGTGTGTTATGTTAATTCCATATGCCTAGTTATCCTTCTCCCCTCTTTCCCCTTTGGTAACCATAAGTTCGTTTTCTATGTCTACAAGTCCATTTCTGTTTTGTAAATAAATTCAGTTGTATCTTTTAAAAGATTCCACATATAAGTGATATAAAACGATACTTGTCTTTCTCGGTCATACTTACTTCATATACTATGATAACCTCTAGATCCATCATCTATGTTGCTGCAGATGGAATTATTTCATTCATTTTTATGGCTGAGTAATATCCCTGGTGGCTCAGAGGTTAAGGCGTCTGCTTGGAATGCGGGAGACCTGGGTTCGATCCCTGGGTTGGGAAGATCCCCTAGAGAAGGAAATGGCAACCCACTCCAGTATTCTTGTCTGGAGAATCCCATGGAGGGAGGAGCCTGGTAGGCTACAGTCCATGGGGTCTCAAAGAGTCGGACACAACTGAGCGAACTTACTACTACTAATATATATACATGAAAGTGAAGTGAAAATGAAAGTCGCTCAGTTGTGTCCGACTCTTTGCAACCTCATGGACTATACAGTCCATGGAATACTCCAGACAAGAATACTGGAGGAAGCAGCCTTTCCCTTCTCCAGGAGGTTGTCCCAACTCAGGGATCAAACCCAGGTCTCCCACATTGCAGGCAGATTCTTTACCAGCTGAGCCACAAGGGAAGCCCAATATATATATATTTATTTATACACACACACACAAACACACACAGTCTTCTTTATCTATTAGCATGTCAGTGGACATTTAGGTTGCTTCCATGATTTGCATTTTCCCTAACTTCTAAACTTTGGACCTAGATATGCTCTCTGAAGGAAAAAAATAAATGTACTCCCACTTTCCCATGGAAGCCCTTCACTTTCATACATGTGTAGCTTTTAGCCTGTTCCACAGGAGTATTCTCATCTTCACGCTAAACGTACTCAGCTCTTCTTGTGGTTCTTCTAAGCTTTTCAGCTTCCTTCTCCTTCACTCATTCAGTCAAGTGTCATTGAAGATCCACCATGTTTAAAGCATCATGTTGGGTTCTGTCTACAATGATGAGCGAAACAGACAGAGTTCTCTTTTGGAACAGACAAGGATCTCAGAGTCAGGACAGGGAAAACAGGCATTCATCCCCTAATCACACCAGTGGGTTGATAATTAAGAGTTCACATTAGTGCTCTGAAGGGAAAGAATACAGTTCTCTGCAAGCATAGGACAAAGGAAGCCGACCTAGGCTGGGGGGGACCAGGAAAGGTTTCTGAGTAGAAGTGACAACCTAGCTGAGACATGAAGAAACAGTGGAGTAAAGGGGGAAAGGAGGACAGGTTGAGACCAGATAGAAGGATCCACGTGTTCAAGGACCCTGAAAAACAGAGCGCGTGGCCTGTTCAAAGAGTGGAAGACTAATGTGTTAGAGTACAGGCAGTGAGGGGTGGGCAGGTGAGAGTTCAGACACCACCAGGACTCCCATGGGCCTGCTACGTGTTTTATCCTCAGAACAGTAGGAAGTGGCTGGAGAGTGTGGCAAATTGCATTCTTGGTCGCCAAATGTTCTGGCTTCACTTCCTGCAGCATTTCTGCTGTGAAAAGATCATGCCTCCCTCCCTACTGAGCTCAGAGAGACTCTGCGGGGCTTCCCTGGTGGTCCAGTGGATACAGAGTGAGGTAAGCCAGAAAGAAAAACGCCAATACAGTATACTAATGCATATATATGGGATTTAGAAAGACGGCAACGATAACCCTGTATGCGAGACAGCAAAAGAGATACCGAGGTACAGAACAGTCTTTTGGACTCCGTGGGAGAGGGAGAGGGTAGGATGATTTGGGAGAATGGCATTGAAACATGTATAATATCATATGTGAAATGAATCGCCAGTCCAGGTTTGATGCATGATACAGGGTGCTTGGGGCTGGTGCACTGGGATGACCCAGAGAGATGGTGTGGGGAGGGAAAGGGGAGGGGGGTTCAGGATGGGGAACACGTGTACACCCGTGGCGGATTCATGTTGATGTATGGCAAAACCAATACAATATTGTAAAGTAATTAGCCTCCAACTAAAATAAATAAATTTAAATTTAAAAAAATAAAAGCTAAAAAAAAAAATCTACCCTCCAGTACAGGAAACACAGGCTCGATTCCCGGTCTGGGAAGTTGTTCCACAGGCTGTGGAACAACTAAGCCCACAAACCACAACTACTGAGCCCGCATGCCTAGAACCTGTGCTGCACGAGAGAAGCCACTGCAATGGGAGCCAGCGAACCACGAAGAGGAGGCGCCCCGCTGGAGAAACGCCAAGCACCGGGACAAAGGCCCAGCGCAGCCAAAAGTGAAAAATAAATTAAGTTATTTTACAAAAATAAAAAGAAGAGGCTTTGTGACCTGCCTGCCAATGAAATGTGGGCACTGGTGACATGTGCCCCTTTCAGACAGAAGCTTTAAGAGCCGGCACGCAGGTCACACTTTCTCTTTGCTCACTGTCATTGCCATAGTGACCAGCAATGTTCCACACAGAGCCTGCTTCATCAGCTTGAATCCCAACGTGGGATTTCCATGGAGCAAAGCCACAGATATGTTGTGAATGGCGGTAAGCTGCTGCTGTTGAAAGCTAACGAGATTTCTGCGGTTGTTTCTACAGTATTACCTAATTTATCCTGACAGATACAAAAGATTTTGTGAGGCCCGAGGGAACATGACCAAACTTGTGTTTGGAAAAGATGGGCAACTACTATTCAGAAAGCCCAATAGATTATTTAAAAGAAACAAAAGTAGGTTCTGGAAAACAAATCAGGCATTTACTGCATTAAGCCAAGTAATTGCACAATGGTGAACACAGAGATACAAAAATGTAGATATAGCCGAAAGCTATTTAGGAGATAAACTTTTTAGGGTTTGGAGATAGATTTGGATCCTTGGCAGAAAAGCAGAATGGAGAGATGAGGGTACTGGTGAGGATGCAGGCGTTTCTGGCTAGGTTTGTGATGAACACTGGTGACTTAGGATGAAAATAGGCAAACCTGAAAGAGGACAACACTCGAGGGAAAAGACCATCAGTTTAGAACATGCTGAATCTGTGGCGCCTTTGAGACGGCAAAGGTTGTTGAGTGAGCAGTTGGCTCCAGGTTTAGGATTCAAAAAAAAAGGTCAGGCTGGAGAGAGAACTTTAGGAATCACTGGCATAGAGGTGGTAACCAGGGGAGGCAGTGAGTTTGCCAGGTAGAGAGTCAACAGTATACACAGAAAGAGTGAGAGAGCACAACGAGAAAAGGACTTTAGGAATAAGTGTTGAGAGCTCCAACATTTAACATCTGGGTGATAAACTAATCAAAAAGGATTAGCTAGAGAGGAGGGGAGAGAATCAGAAGGATATGGTGCCTCACAAGGTGAAAGGAAAGAGTGTTTCTCACGAAGGAGAGAGTGACTCAATGTCCAGCTTGCTCAGAACTCAGGAAAGATGGGGACCGAGGACTCTCCACTGGGTGGAGCAGTGTGAAGGTCCCCAGAGGTTCGCCACAGTCAGCTGTTGCCAGAATGGTGAGGTGCCACACACAGCCCCGGTGTCCCTGCTGGCTGTTGCTCAGGACGCGAGCAGGGCCAGGCCTAGGCAGTCCACGCACAGCCTCCCGCAGCAGGGCCAACCTCTAGCATCAGTCCTGCTGGAACATCCACTAACATTCACTGACACACGCCTGTCCTACCCAGTTGCGTGTCCTGCCCCCTTTCCCCACCCTCTGCAAAGGTTAAGAAAAAAATTCTAGCTCCAAACCATGATGAAAACCATTATTTAACATCATTTTGTGGGTATTTAGGAAAATAAGATTAACTACACATGCCATTCAGTTACAAAACTCAACAGACACTCAAAAACTTTATTCCTATTAACTTAATCTAATTAAAAGTAAATACCAAAACCCTCATGGAATGTTTAAAAAAAAACTTTGTGCTGATTAAAATATACATATGTTCTTTTAAATTAGAATAGTTTTGTTTGCTAGGGGAGGATCTAGGAGGTAGGGATAGAGAAAGAATCCTCTTTATTTTTTTAAATTTAAGTATAGTTAATTTACAGTGTTATGTTAGTTTCAGGTATACAGCAAAGTGACCCAGTTTTACATGTATATCTATTCTTTGTCAGGTTCTTTTCCATTTTAGCTTATTACAGGACATTAAACATAGTTTCTCGTGCTATAGAGTAGTACCTGTCAACCTCAAACTCTTAATTTATCCTCCCCCTGCCCCGCTGATCCTTTGGTAACCATTTCTCCTTTTTCTTAACTCCTGGTCCAGATTACTCCTCCGAGTATCATGACTACATATTTCTGGCTTAATCACTTATAAAGTAATCTTATTCTTTTTGTCTTTTGAACTGCCTCTCAGATCCGGCCTTTTCTCCCCTATTTCTGCCTCCTCTTGCTTCCGTCCTTGCCCCCTCTCCAGTGCATTTTGCCTAAGTGCCTGCCTGCCAGAATCTTACTCTTAAAAATTCCATTTTAATAATTTCTCCACCCTTTCAAGAACTTAGAGTGGCTCTCTTAGTTCCCATCACATGAAATTTAAAGTTCTCTGCTTAGAACACTGGATTCGGCACAATCTATCCTCATCTGCTGCCCCATCCCCCACATCCAGTACAGTTTCTGCTCCATTCAGGCCAGCATCAGAACCAGGGCCCACACTCCTATTTGCCTTTTCTCTGTGCTTTGGGACTCACCTCCCCTTGGGCTGAAATGCCCTCTGCTAGTCCTTTCACGTAACCAGACAAACCCATCTTTCAAGGCCTTGTAGGAAAAATCTGCATGTAGAAATTGCTCACCTTCTACAAGAAATTTGGCAGTTTTACCACATTTTATGAAGACTTTACGTGAATCATGTCATGGGGTACTCAGAATAGCCCCTTCAGTAGACAGCATTTTGCATATGATGAAAGTAAGGATTAAGTCCATCTGTGGAAAAGCACCTAGCACAGTGTCTACCCATGATAAGGAGCTGGTAAATGCTGACTGTCGTTACGCTTACTGGAGAGATTTAGTCATTCTTCCAGGCCACACAGCTGTAAGGGAAAGCGCTAGAACTCAAGCTCTGGCTTCAGAGCACACTCTTGCACTTTGACAAGTGCAGCAATTCTCTGTCTGCCCTGCTGCTACCTCGCCAGCCTTCCTCAGCTGTTACAGTCAACAATGATTCCTGCTGTCTGAATTCCTTAGCATTTGGAGTGTCTGGTTTGTACCTGATGGCTATCTTGCTTGGACTTCTCTTTTTCTTCAGTATATGTCTTATGTTACTAAAGACTAGTGGTGTACAGACACACATCTACCAACCAGCTCTCAAAGAGGTGAAGGGGCTGATTCACAGTATTTGCTGATTTCAGTGGTATAAATACCATTACCATGGCCAATTTCAAGATGTCAAGGCAAAGTCAACCAAGTCATAAAACTCGTTCAATTTTGTCCATTGGTTCTTGCGACTTGGTGAAAGCTGGCTACAGCACACCGCTGGTGCTAAGGATTAGGCATTATACTGTATTCTCTCATTTCACCTGTGCCAGGCTCAGTGCTGAGCAAATAGGATGCATGACCGTTATATTTGGAGATTCAAGGTTGCAAATCGTCTATAAACATTCCCTCAGCCTGTTTCCAAAAATGCAGTTGAAATGATGATGCACAAAAACTAGTTATTTCCATAATAGTGCTTAAGCGAGAAAAAGTGCCAACAGTCAATTAGAAAATTTGACAAATTTATGAAAGACAAGAAAGGAGACGGACAGCTATTGATGGATAAGCCAGAGGAAAGCACACACTGAAAGAGCGCCAGTGAGGCTGCCATGGAGATGGGAACTGTTCTTCTCAGGATGGCTCTGAGCTGAGCAGTTATGGAGTACTTAAGTGGACAGTGAAACAAGTGATCAGGATCATTAATTACAGGTTAAGGAATACCTGAACCAGTCTGCCCACTGCCTCTTGTACAAATTTTGAGCATTGTGTTCCTAGTTACAGGTTCAAAATTGCTTTTAAAACCAAGTATAGGGCTTCCCTGGTGCCTCAGCAGTAAAGAATCCACCTGCCAATGCAGGAGATGCAGGTTCCGTCCTTGAGCCGGGAAGATCCCACATGCCAGGCTGCAACCACTGAGCCTGGACTCTAGGGCCCGGGAGCCGCAACTACTGAGGCCTGTGCACTCTAGAGTCGGTACTCCACAACAAGCGAGGCCACCACAGTGAGAAGCTCACGCACCGCAACCAAGAGAAGCCCCTGCCCACTGCAACCAGAGAAAAACCTGCACAGCAGTGAAGACCCAGCACAGCCAAGAAGTAAATAAAAATTACTTTAAAAAAAAAAAAAACCAAGTACAATGTTATCCTGAGAAGGACTACTCCCACCGTAACCCTGCAATGTGGATATATGAGGCTACAGAAATAAGAGCAGAGCTTGTGAGATCTCAGACCTTTGAAAGGACTCAGAGGGGAAAAAATGGAGAGAATGAATTAAAATGTGTTTTAGCAGCCAAGTTGTAGAGGAAGGCAAAGGAAATCTTCAGTGGCACAAGTGAAGAGAAACATCAAAGGCAAGGCCTTATGTGGAAGCTGAGTGGCTACATCCTCGCAGCTGGGGGTGACCATGTGATACAGTTCCAGCCAATGAGACGTAAGCAGAGTGGGCTAGGGATTTCAGGGAGAGTTTGGTTTTCCTGATCTAGAGGCCATTCCTTCTTTCTTGTTGCTTTCTTCTCCCTTTTCCCACCTGGACTGTGGCCATGAGGCTGGAAGCGGAATAGGCCAGTTTGTCACCATGAAACAAGCAGAATGGTAAAAGCCATTCCTTAAGGATAAAGAGGCAGGAAGATACTAGGAGCTTGAGGAAAAGACATGGATGATAGTATTTCTTCCCTGCTCTTGCTATTTCCAACCTTCTTATTATGTTAGAAAAATGAAACTCTTTCAAATGAGGCCACTATAGTAAAGTTTGGTTGCTTTGCTAAATAGCATCTTGTATGTCTGGGATCTTGGATGGGAAAAAAACACTTTGAGAAATGGCAACTCCAGGCCTGATTGCATGGGGGCTG
This sequence comes from Madoqua kirkii, assembly GCA_006408675.1. Lineage (NCBI taxonomy): Eukaryota > Metazoa > Chordata > Mammalia > Artiodactyla > Bovidae > Madoqua > Madoqua kirkii. The sequence continues at coordinate 30,563 of SJYC01076889.1, forward strand.
AGTTTATACTACATGCTTGACTCAGGAATCCTAAGTTGAGAAATAAAATTTAAAAATCAAGCCAGGATATTTGAAACCTCTGTAAGCAGTAAAAATGTACACTCACTCCATGGGAATGTTTTCATATCTCCTGGGAAGGAAACACAATTAAAGATAAGTTCATAGTCAAAAATTACAAGGTCTATGAAAGAATAAACTACTATGGGCGAGTCAACAGATATAGCAGGGAGGAGAATCAGCACTCAGAGAATGGCATATAAAAGAACGTTCTGAGAGGCTATGAAATACCTACAACATGACTAAAGATATAAACCAAGGCATAGAAGACGGTGAAAAAAAAGAGGACAACACAAAAACAGAATAAACTCTGAAAAAGAATCAGATTGAGTCTCTATAAATGAAAATCATAGTCACTGAAATTAAAAATTCAGTGGAAAGGGGAGCGAATAGTTAAGACAAAAATTAAGAAAGAATCCACAAACCAGAAGACAGACTGGAAGAAATGTCTCAGAATGTAGGACAGAGGAAGTGCGCTCGGCGCCCCGCGGATCTGTCTCTTGCTTCAACAGTGCTTGGACGGAACAGACCCAGGGACGCCCCTTGCTCCAGCCTCCGACCACCCTCCAACCTTTTTTCCAGTCGCAACCTCCGGAGCCAGCCACTCAGCTGTCCGGGATCACCGGGACCAGCCACCATTTTTTAACTTCTTATTACCGACCAATCATGAGCTCCCAGATTCGTCAGAATTATTCTACCGAGGTGGAGGCAGCCGTCAACCGCCTGGTTAACATGCAACTGCGGGCCTCCTACACCTACCTCTCTCTGGGCTTCTATTTCGACTGGGATGATGTGGCCCTGGAGGGTGTGGGTCACTTTTTTCTCGAATTGGCCAAGGAGAAGCGCGAGGGCGCCGAGCGTCTCTTAAAACTGCAAAACCAGCGTGGCGGCCTCGCCCTCTTCCTGGACGTGCAGAAGCCATCTCAAGATGAGTGGGGTAAAACCCAGGACGCTATGGAAGCCGCCCTTCTTGTAGAGAAGAACCTGAATCAAGCCCTGTTGGATCTGCATGGCCTGGCTTCTGCCCGCGGAGACCCCCACATCAGTGACTTCCTGGAGAACCACTTCCTAGATGAGGAACTGAAGCTCATCAAGAAGATGGGTGACCACCTGACCAGGCTGGCTGGTCCCCAGGCTGGGCTGGGCGAGTATCTCTTCGAAAGGCTTACCCTCAAGCACGACTAGGAGCTTCTGGAGACCAGTGGCCATTGAAGAACCTGCCTAACATCAGGGCTGCCTGAAGCCCTTCTCTGCAGCCACTAGGCAGCTTTTTAACACCCTAGAGCCCTCTCTCAAGCCTTGGACCAAATGGAAACAATAAAGCTTTTTGCAGCATAACAACAAAAAAAAAAAGAATGTAGGACAGAAAAACTATGAAATTGTGGCCAAGAGCTATACCAGGCTGGCTGGTCCCCAGGCTGGGTTGGGCGAGTATCTCTTCGAAAGGCTTACCCTCAAGCACGACTAGGAGCTTCTGGAGACCAGTGGCCATTGAAGAACCTGCCTAACATCAGGGCTGCCTGAAGCCCCTCTCTGCAGCCACTAGGCAGCTTTTTAACACCCTAGAGCCCTCTCTCAAGCCTTGGACCAAATGGAAACAATAAAGCTTTTTGCAGCATAACAACAAAAAAAAAAAGAATGTAGGACAGAAAAACTATGAAATTGTGGCCAAGAGCTATAAAAAACAGATCAAAAAGTTTCAATATATATCAAGTAGAAATTTCAGACAAAAAAAATAGAGAAAGTGAGAAAGAGATAATATTTAAGAAAAATTATACCTGAGAATTTTCTAGATATAAAGGAAAACATAAATGAGTCTTCAGATTTCTGAAGCATGCATATATCCCAGCAGTATAATTTTTAAAATTCACAATTTGATACACGCTGGTACAACTTTGGAATGTCAATGATAGGAAGAAAAGTCTTAAAAGCAACCAAAGCAGATACTCTAAAACCAAAAAGCAAAAAAATTGTCCAATTAGACCATCATCAAACTTGTCATCAGTCACCATAGATATCTGCAGGAAACAAATGGCATCTTTACGTTGCTAAGAGGAATAATACTCATCCTAGAATTCTATACCCAACTAAATTTTTATTTCAGACTGAGAGTGAAGCAGAAATTTCAAACCAACGAAGTCAGGGAGCTTCCCACTCATCAGCTCTTCCTAAAAGATCTACCATAAGGTTTGCTTCAGTAAGAAAAACAATTGAATTCAGAAGAAAGAAGTAGAGACCATAAAGATGAATAAAGAAATTGGTAAATAAATACATTGTAAAAATTAACTAATGATTTACTGTAAATAATCAAACTGATACTAATCTGAGAGGACTTTAAAAATAAGGTAATACTAACATACCAGTCTAATACTAATTAGTCTAAATACCAATTAGTCGAATACATTAATACATGAACCGAAAACTTCCAGATGTTCAAGCCGGATTGTGAAAAGCCAGAGTAATGAGAGATCAAATTGCCAACATCCACTGGATCATTGAAAAAGCAAGAGAGTTCCAGAAAAACATC
>SJYC01076890.1:0-128213 GCA_006408675.1 Madoqua kirkii
CAAATCACTGTAAAGGAAGACCTGAGTTTAAACAGTCATAAAACCCAGTATTAGTTTGGAGGAGAAGACATATTGATTAACTTTACATTCTATTAACAATTTCTAAGAATAAACATTAAAAGAATAGAAATAATAACATTTAAATGAAAAGGAGAAAAAAGGAAATTTTAAAAAAGGGAACTTGAGATATTGACAATTGAATAAAAGGTGGAAAATGAAGCAGATGGAAAAAAGCAAAAATACAAAATCTAAATAAATTCTAAAATAGAGAATCCAAAAACATAATGTTGAGTGAGACATAACATACATTATATGAATATGAATGTATATGTTAAAACATGAATCAATATAAAATTGCTAATGGACAGATGAAAGTGAAAAAAGAAAGTATTAGTCCCTCAATTGTGTTCAACTCTTTGTAACCCCATGGACTGTAATTCTCTTGTCCATAGAGTTTTCCAGGCCAGAATACTGGAGTGGGTAGCCATTCCCTTCTGCAGGGGATCTTCCCAACCCAGGGATTGAACCTGGGTCTCCTGCACTGCAGGCAGATTCTTTACCATCTGAGCCAACATGGTGAAGAAAAAACTATGAAAGCAAGGATAGGAAAGGACACCAGTTTCAGAACAGTGGCTACCTGTGGAGGGAAAGAAATGAAACTGGACTGAACACAAGTACAAAGGATTTAATGTATGTTCAATTCTTTCCCTATACTGTGAAACAGAAAGAAAGGAAGGGAAGGAGGGAAAGATGGAGAGAAAGTGAGAATAAAAAGAGGGAAGGAGGGAAAAGGATGAGTCATTCACCCTAAGGGTAATTCTACACAAATAGGTAACACATGAAAACTACCCCCTTAACAAATCAAAATGTACAAAGAACACAGCATGAATAAACAGGAAATAAAACTTAGGGAGGTTGATTTGAGAACAGTTTATCTTCAGTTACTGGTATTAGCATTAGCGTTCTACATGCAAAGGCTTCTGAGTGAGAAAATGAATTTCATTTGCAAAAGAAAAGATTGATATTAGAGTGAATGAATCAGGATTATGTGACTCTAAGGATGTTTCAACCTTTAATAGAGGTTAGTAAAGACATTTTAGAAGAGTCTTGTTTTCCGTAAAATATTTACATATAAGAATGATTTGACTAATAAAAATCTCTTTCTGAAGGCAAAATGGTACACTAGATGGCTGTTCTCCTACGTGTTGGCGTGCAGACATCTGGGTAAAGAAGAGCAAGTGGTAAAAGCCCTCCACGGGATGCCTCGAGTTCAGAAAGGCCCGGCACCCACCACTGTTCACCACAGTTCTGACAAGAACAGAGGGAAGGGGATGAGGAGGAGGAGGGGAGGCCCCAGGTAAAACTGCATAAACCACTCACCTACTTTTACCTGCTTGTTCCCTTTTTCTCACTCAGGCAAAGGGTTGGGTACAAAAAGAGAAGTGGAACGAACCTTTAAAAAAAAATTGTTTTTGTATTTATTTTTGGTTGCGCTGGGTCTTCATCGCTGTGTGCGGGCTTTCTCTAGTTGTGGCAAGTGAAGGCTCGTCTCTAGTTATGCTGCGTGTTGCAGAGGCCAGGCCCTAGGGTACACAGGCGACACGTGGCATCTCCCCAGATCAGGACCGAACCTGTGTCTCCATTGGCAGGCAAGATTCTTGACTACTGAGCCACCAGGGAAGATCCTGGAACAAACTTCTAATGCAATCGCTTTCTATTGTACATTTCCTCTTCCTACAATTTTCCAGACAGCTGGCCTCCTGAACCTCCGCCAGAGTGCGGAGAAAGTGGGGTCTAATTACATTCCTTCCAACTCAAGCTGGCCGTGGGGACAGTATCAGTGGGAACATTTGCTCATGGGTTTTATTGTTAAGCCTTATGGCAGCTAAAAAGGCAGCCCTGCCCTTTGTCTTTTGTCACAGTGATGGCACAGATTTTCACCCAGACACAAAGACCACCAGACAGGACAACCTGGGCCGGGCCTGCCGTCCCTCCTTTCTTCCTGAGCGGCCCCGTGACTACTTTGAGGACCATTCTGCCACCCATTCTGAAACGGCATTTCCCCAACAATTCTTTTTTTCATTGAGGTATAATTTATATATTACAAAATACACACATTTTAACTTAATTCTATTAACTTTGATAAAATTATACTCCCATCCCCATCAGGGTACAGCATAAAATCACTTTTAAAGGAAAATTATTTTCTGGATGGACCCAATAGCAATGAAACACAATGCCTTCTATTTCTAAATCTTATACTTGCAATTTTAGAAACAGTATCCAAGACTTGAAGATAATGAGCTACAGAGTAGTAAATAGTACATTTTGCCCCATCTGTAAGAATAGTTCTATTTTCCATAGTCATTTAGATAAGAAACAGAAATGCTATAAATCACTATAAAGTGACTTGTACTTTAAAATACAAATCTTAACATATGTGTGCTGAAAAGTGATTAATCATACTTTATTTTCTTTTCATATTTTCTTATAATGCCACATGAATAAGCTGATATACCTTATCTTCTTTCCTATCTGAAAAAAATCTGGATTAACAGTCCAGACTGAATTCCATGCTAGCAACAGGGGTCAGTCAGTTCAGTTCAGTCGCTCAGTCGTGTCCGACTCTTTGCGACCCCATGAATCGCAGCATGCCAGGCCTCCCTGTCCATCACCATCTCCCGGAGTTCATTCAAACTCACGTCCATCGAGTCGGTGATGCCATCCAGCCATCTCATCCTCTATTGTCCCCTTTTCCTCCTGCCCCCAATCCCTCCCAGCATCAGAGTCTTTTCCAGTGAGTCAACTCTTTGCATGAGGTGGCCGAAGTACTGGAGTTTCAGCTTTAGCATCATTCCTGTCAAAGAATACCCAGGACTGATCTCCTTTAGAATGGACTGGTTGGATCTCCCAGCAACAGGGGTACAGAGCTACAAATGGTTCTCTTTAAGTTAAACAAAATAACAAGAAGTATGGGAACACCTTACTCTGAAGTTTCTCTATTTGAGTTTAAACCTCTCTTCACAGGCTTTTTTCAAGTCTTTGAAGCATTATTAAATGGTCCTACTACTGATTTTCCATGACTCAGTCCTGGTGAAAATGGAGTGACTGGACCACTAATGACTAAAGTTCACTCATCGTCTGAAGGACAGTCACAAAGCCTGGGGTTCATTCCTGTAAGCATCCTTATCAACAGGGGTACAGAGCTACAAATGGTTCTCTTTAAGTTAAACAAAATAACAAGAAGTATGGGAACACCTTACTCTGAAGTTTCTCTATTTGAGTTTAAACCTCTCTTCACAGGCTTTTTTCAAGTCTTTGAAGCATTATTAAATGGTCCTACTACTGATTTTCCATGACTCAGTCCTGGTGAAAATGGAGTGACTGGACCACTAATGACTAAAGTTCACTCATCGTCTGAAGGACAGTCACAAAGCCTGGGGTTCATTCCTGTAAGCATCCTTATAACTTAGATTTTGACTCCTGAAAACAGGAGAGGTGGGAAATAGGACACAGAATTCAACTCATCTCTCTTACTTAAATGTAGCACTGCTGCTATTCTGTTACTTATCTTGGGGAATTTTAAGTATTGGTATATTTTGCTATTCAGCATTAAGTTGTATGCCTCATTTCTACCTTTGAAATCCAAATTTCCAAGTAATCACTTTTAGGAAAAAATCCTCTATTTTCAGCTTCATTCTCCATGGACCATTTATTTGTGATGCCGAGCCACTGAGTAACTTGAAGTTACAGTAAGAATCTGTCATGCCAGTTTCCATCTTAACAAGGAAGGCTTTTAAGACAAACCAATTTTTGTTAAATGGATAAAAGAAATGAACAAGCGTTTCACGTAAGAATGGGAAAAGAATGATCTCATAACTTCAACCTTGTAAATAATTGGAAAAATGCAAATTAAAACCACAGTGAGACTCCACTTCAGCACCCCATCAGATTAGCAAAAATTTGTACTCTGACAATACCAAGTGTTGATGATGATGAAAAACTATAGAAATTCTCATACAAACTGGTAAGCCTAAGCACATTATAGTTTATATTATGTGGGTTTTAAATGGCTATATGTCATGTGATTATGTTGCTGCTGCTGCTACCGCTAAGTCACTTCAGTTGTGTCCAACTCTGTGCGACCCCATAGATGGCAGCACACCAGGCTCCCCCATCCCTGGGATTCTCTAGGCAAGAACACTGGAGTGGGTTGCCATTTCCTTCTCCAATGCATGAAAATGAAAAGTGAAAGTGAAGTCACTCAGTTGTGACCGACTCTTCGCAACCCCATGGACTGCAGCCCACCAGGCTCCTTGGTCCATGGGATTTTCCAGGCAAGAGTACTGGAGTGGGGTGCCATTGCCTTCTCCGTGTAACTATGTTAGGTGATATTAAAGTACTGTTAATTTTCTTAAGTGTTAATTCTGAAGTATTTGGGAATGAAATGTCAAGATGTCTACAACTTTATAAAATGGTTCAGCATAAAGAATGTGGAGAGAGAAGGAAAGAGAAAACAAGTGTGATTAAATGCCTTTTTAAAAGTAGGGGGCAAACTATTGGGGCAGAATCTGTAAGTCTGAATTGTGACCTGGCCATTTATTGATTGTAATCTGGGTAATTAAGCTCTCTATCTCAGTTTAGTTATCTGTGAAATGGGAGCAATGGTGGTATGTACTCAATAGAGTTGTAAGCATTAAATGAGGTAATTCATGTAAAGTACTTAGAGCAGTTGCTGCTTTGTCATAAGCCTTCAATGAATGTTATTACCTCTGTTGGCTTCATTCTGCAGATGATGTCAGTTGAGACTCAGAAAAATGATGTAACTCGTTCATTCCCAATACTGCTACTGGTGGTTGGAGCTGGAAGAGCTGGAATCGTCAGGAAGCTCTTCTGCAAGTCAACAGCAACACACACAGCAGCCCTCTTTACAAGAGCAAAACCTGAAACACTCAAGTGCCCATCTACTGGAGAATGGGTTGCTGGATTGTGTTGCGCTTCTCTACTAGAACCCTATGCAGCCAAGGAAAGGAATAAATAAGACAAGCTAATATGAAAGTGAAAGTCGCTCAGTTGTGTCTGACTCTTGCTACCCCATGGACTATATAGTCCATGGAATTCTCCAGGCCAGAATACTGGAGTGGATAGCTTTTCCCTTCTCCAGAGGATCTTCCCAACCCAGGGTTCGAGCCAAGGTGTTCCATATTACAGGCAGATTCTTTACCAGCTGAGCCACAAGGGAAGAGTATCAAAAAATTGAAATAAGTTAAAAGCAGTTATTTTATCCTTAAAGATTTTAGCTGCTCGAGCAACAAAAGGACTGATTAAGCCACCAAAACTACCATGAAGAAGATAAATTAAAAAAATGTTTTCGTGTATAAACACTTTGTACTTCATCACAGCATTTTCCGTAAGAGTGAGAAATTACTATCTAAATGTTTAACAGATGAGTAGTTATATAAACCAAAGAATTATTCCTACAGTGAACTAATTTGTAGCCATTAAAGTTGTGTCTTTAATGAATATTTAGTGATATGGTAGAATGCCCACTATATAATGTTGAATTTAAAAATATAGAATCCCCAAACATTAAATACAAATATACAATTGATCCTTGAACAACTCAGGAGTTAGGGGACATGACTGCACCCCAGCCCCCCTGCAGTCAAAAATTCATATAATTTTATAGTCAGCCCTCTGTATTCTCAGTTCCACATTCATGGATTCAACCAACCACTGATCGAGTAGCACTACCATATTTATTGGAAAAAAAAATCACATGTAAGTGGACACACGCATGTGTGTTCAAACTCGTGTTTTACAAGGGTCAAGTGCATACACATATATATGTGTATTTGTACAAGTATACTCATATAACATGTATATACCTATACCATATATATATATATATTCACATATGATACATAAAAATACATATATTTCATAGAAGAAAAAACTTGGAAGATTATGGTGGTAGTGGTGATGGTTTAGTCACTAAGTTGTGTCCGACTCTTGTGACCCCATGGACTGTAGCCTGCCAGGCTTCTCTGACCATGGGATTCTCCAGGCAAGAATACTGGAACGGGTTGCCATTTCCTTCTCCAGGGGATCTTCCTGACCCAGGAATCGAACCCAGGTCTCCTGCACTGCAGGCAGATTCTTTACCAACTGAGTTATGAGGGAAGATTATACACAAAAACAATTTTTTTTTAAGTTAAAAGTGAGTTTCTTTGGATGGAGTGATAGGAATGACTTTTCCTTTTTATTCTCATCCGTAATTTGGATTTTCTTTTATTTCTACAGCGAAAATGGAAAACTGGCAACTCTCAAGAGTAAGTAGACAGGGTCCAATTAAGTCATGGATTGTGCACCTAGAATCCCAACACATTACCTGTCCTGGGTGAAGTTCTTCACATGTGTCTACAAGAAGCATCAATAAGAAGGTCCACAGCAGCATTGTTTACAATGGGGGAAAGTAGCAACCACCGCCATCTCTCTGACCCAGGAATCGAACCCAGGTCTCCTGCACTGCAGGCAGATTCTTTACCAACTGAGTTATGAGGGAAGATTATACACAAAAACAATTTTTTTTTAAGTTAAAAGTGAGTTTCTTTGGATGGAGTGATAGGAATGACTTTTCCTTTTTATTCTCATCCGTAATTTGGATTTTCTTTTATTTCTACAGCGAAAATGGAAAACTGGCAACTCTCAAGAGTAAGTAGACAGGGTCCAATTAAGTCATGGATTGTGCACCTAGAATCCCAACACATTACCTGTCCTGGGTGAAGTTCTTCACATGTGTCTACAAGAAGCATCAATAAGAAGGTCCACAGCAGCATTGTTTACAATGGGGGAAAGTAGCAACCACCGCCATCTCTCAACAGAAGCACATCCGTCCAGACAGTGGATATCTAGGCAGCAGTTAAGAGGAGGGAAATAGAGCTACTGTAATCAAGGTTATCACAACAGGGCTTCCCAGGTGGCTCAGCGGTAAAGAACATGCCCGCCAATTTGTTTTGTTTTGTTTTGTTTTGTTTTTTGTCACTGTAACTTCAGTGATCTTTGGTGCCCCTGAAGGCAAGAGGCACACCTGAATCATAAAGCTTCAGATGAGTCGAGTTCAAAGTTTTATTTTCCTCTTTTAAAGCCCTCAATAAATTAGGCCAAAGGTAGATTGGAATCCAGCCTCCTGCCCGACCGTTCCTCTGGGATTATTAAGGTTGGCTGAGCAATCTGCTCTTGAGAAACCAGGTGTAACGCTGTCTCTTATACACATCTGACAGAGGAGCCTGGAGGGTTACAGTCCATGGTATGGTGAAGAGTCAGACACAACTCAGTAACTAAAAATAACAACAGTCAAGACATACATAGCAAAAATATTTTTAATGTGTGACCACGATAAACATCAATTCATAAGAGGGGTGTGAGGAAAGGTAATAAGATTAGGAAGGGGACACATGGTGTGATGGGGGCTTCCATGACACTTGAAAAGCTTTACCTCTTGGGCTGAGTAGTAGATGTTTGTTATATAGTAATAATTCTCTGTGGGGCTTTTGGTATGCCTGAAATATTTCACAGTAAAAGTTATATAATGAAATAAAAATTCAAGTCAAGTGTATCTCTAGAAATGAAATTCATGGACTTCTGGACTACTTAAAATATTTTTACATCTTCATTTTTGGCATAAACAACTATTCCAAACAAGAATAATTATTTTCTGCAAAAATAGAAATGACTTTACATAAGTATATTTGATTACAGTTATTACCCAATTTTGTTCAAAACTCAAACTATCTTCACGGGGGAACAAAGTTAATACATAGGACACCCTCTCTAAAAAAATGAATATTTAAAAGAGTTTAAAGAAAGGCATTGAATCTGGAGAAAGTAGTAGTAGTTCTTCTATTCTTTCGATATATTCTAAATGTAGGGGGAGTCTGTGCTGGGAGCACCCCATGGTGTCGAAGCTGTGCTTCCAGCCTTGGCAGGGCCGGTGATCCCAATCCTGGCCAACTTGTCAGGAGGCAGAATTACACATTTGCACATGGTTAAACAGTTTCGTCAGTGAAATAGATTTAAACTAGCTTTCAAAGAAGGAAAAGAAAACATTCGATGCATTCCACGTTTTCCCTAAAGTATACTGTACCTTCAAGTCATGGTGCATTTTGGATTCCTCAGAGCCCCCCAAAACTATTTAAATTGTGCACATAAATCATTCTATCCCTTGTGAAATATAGCTGCCTCCTCTAGGAGAAGAAGGGGCGCCCTGTCCCAAGTGGCTACGCCCGGGGGTGAGGAGCCCAGCTCAGACTCAAAGGCAGGTGAGGTGAAGGGACATGCATTCCGCCTTGAAGGCAGAATGGAGAGCTTGGGGGACGTTCTCATGGTTTCTGTGCCCCATCCACCACAGTCTTTGGGCTAAAAGCCCATGTTTTAAAAGCTGGTAAATCCTGCCTCCTGATGACACGCTTCTCAGCCATTCCCGTAGGTGGGAAGTGGAGGGTTACCAGGGCAGAAAAGATCATCCAAAAAGAGAACGGAAGAGAGAAACTCAGAGCCAGCTGGAAAAGGTGACGGCCGCCTGAAATTAACAATGATATGAATGGTGGGGGGCGGGAGGGGGTGGTATTCTCCCAGCAAAGAGGCTTTCCTTTCACCGAAGAATCCACCGCGCGGTGCCTGTAACTCGCCGACGTTTTGGATTCCTCAGAGCCCCCCAAAACTATTTAAATTGTGCACATAAATCATTCTATCCCTTGTGAAATATAGCTGCCTCCTCTAGGAGAAGAAGGGGCGCCCTGTCCCAAGTGGCTACGCCCGGGGGTGAGGAGCCCAGCTCAGACTCAAAGGCAGGTGAGGTGAAGGGACATGCATTCCGCCTTGAAGGCAGAATGGAGAGCTTGGGGGACGTTCTCATGGTTTCTGTGCCCCATCCACCACAGTCTTTGGGCTAAAAGCCCATGTTTTAAAAGCTGGTAAATCCTGCCTCCTGATGACACGCTTCTCAGCCATTCCCGTAGGTGGGAAGTGGAGGGTTACCAGGGCAGAAAAGATCATCCAAAAAGAGAACGGAAGAGAGAAACTCAGAGCCAGCTGGAAAAGGTGACGGCCGCCTGAAATTAACAATGATATGAATGGTGGGGGGCGGGAGGGGGTGGTATTCTCCCAGCAAAGAGGCTTTCCTTTCACCGAAGAATCCACCGCGCGGTGCCTGTAACTCGCCGACGCGACGTGATTGACAGCAATTCCGTTTACACACCACGCTCACTCTGGGAACCACGGCCAGGCCAGCGTTCACAAGCCGGTGCCTGCGTTCTGTTCTAGACGCTTCCTCTGGGAAGGAGCGGCCTGCTCGGGGTGAGGCGGGGCGTCCAGGCCTCCCCACCCGGCCCCCACTCGCTGGGGAGGAGGGAAACCGGTTCTCTCGCCAGCCACCCGGGATCTGGCAGAGGAGGGCCAGGCGGGGCTCGCAGGAGGCTGTGAAAACATCAGGCATCTGGCTGGCACGTCCCAGGCCCTCCCTCCCAGCGCCCCGACTCCTCTGTCTGCATTACTGATGACGGCTTCTGAGAATAGGCCATCTCGGCCCCCCCCCACACACACACACATACACGCACAGGCACGCACGCACGCACGCACGCACGCACGCACGCACGCATCCACTGCGCAGGTAGGCGTCTCCAGTAGGCGCCCCTCTTTCTCTGGAGGTGCTTAGTAGCCGAATTGATTGGTGCTCCAGGCCCTCCCTGAAGAAGGGGTCAGAATTCGGCGTCTAGAAAGCCCTGGCCCAGGCCGAGGGAGGGAAGTCCACCTCGCCTTCGGTTGGCCCCAAATCGCTCCTTCCTTTGGGGGCCTGGCTTTTCTGTAACTAAGCGGGCTACGTACGTCCCACGTGAACCACCACTCAGCTGCTTTCCGTGGAGAAACGGTGGGCTCTTAGGTTCAGAGTCAAGTTCATCCCCTATCAGGACATGGGCACCATGCTAGGCACTTGCACGAAAATCAGCTCACCTTGTCCTCACGCAAGGTTATGGGACTATAACTCCCGTCTGCCTAGAAAGGGAAGGTCCTGCCTTTTGTGTCAAGTCGTACAGACTAGCTCAGACTTGCCGGCCTAGCTTTTTAAAACTCCCCAGTTTCAATATTACGGAACCTAGTCGTGACTTCAGCCTTGGCCTAGCCTTTTCCCCTCCAACCATTTCTCTTGAGTGGTCTTCCTGTCCACCACATTTTCTCGTCCTTTTTCTTTCTGCTCCCTTCCTCCACGCAGTCACTTTTTTTCCCTACACGTGGGGTGGCCGGAGAGCGGAGGATAAAAGGGCGGCACGCGGGGTAAATCCGATCCCATCAGGAAAGGATGAGGGCAGAGCCGGGGACTTCTGCTCCTGCTGCCAAGTTAATCTGGTACGAGAACCAGCTGGGTCGGGTCTGGACACGCTTTTCTGTTCTGCAGCTCAGAGAGGTGTGGGTGTTTTGTGTTTTGTTTTGTTTTGTTTTGTTTTGTTTTGTTTTGTTTTTTGTCACTGTAACTTCAGTGATCTTTGGTGCCCCTGAAGGCAAGAGGCACACCTGAATCATAAAGCTTCAGATGAGTCGAGTTCAAAGTTTTATTTTCCTCTTTTAAAGCCCTCAATAAATTAGGCCAAAGGTAGATTGGAATCCAGCCTCCTGCCCGACCGTTCCTCTGGGATTATTAAGGTTGGCTGAGCAATCTGCTCTTGAGAAACCAGGTGTAACGAGACCTGGGCGGAGAGATCTAGGAGCTGTTTGTGGATCTCTCTCTCTCTCTCTCTCTGGCCGATGCCAGAGTCTTTCTGGAGCAGTCCTGCGGGCGGGCCGCCAAGGCTCTGTGGTGTAGTCCTGGCGGACACACTAGTGAGGGGGTCGCTGAATCCAGGGCTCCAGGCTCAGGACACCTCTACGCCCTCCGCCCGGCTTATCTTCAGCCTCATCACCTTTAGAAGCCCCGTTTAGTTATATTCAGAAAGTAATGCCTCAAAGCTCTGCCACCAACTTGAATCGAGTTGTTAGGATTAAAGGGATGTAATATAGTCAAAATGAACTTTGTGCATGAAGCTAAGTTGATCCTAAAGAAAGCAGTTAATTCTTATTGTTCTCTGTTTCCTTTATCTTTATAGGGAATCTTTTTTGTTGTTTTGTTTTTGTCCTCGCTCTCTAATGTTTTTACACTGCCAAATAGTTGTTTCTTTTTAAGACCCTTAAAAATTATAGTGTCAGGGATAGGCAGCAATTCCTCTTTTTTTCCCCCTCTGAGCATGTATCTGCAAATCTCCTGCTACAGCAACTAACGTGCTTTTTGAAACCAAGCTGCAGAAATGCCATTTGCTCTAGTTTTCCAGGTTGTGCTGCTTCCCCAGAGAGCCCTCAGAGACCCTGGGACAGTGTGTGTGTGTGTGTGTTTTAAGAAGGGACAGGAAGTCAGAGCAGCAGAAGGAAGATGGCACGAGGTGGCTTCGTTTCAAACCTCTGCAATGCCCCACTCAATCAGACCAAAATCCTGTTCTGGAAGATCCACCCACTCAAATCTGGTTCCCAACAAAACAATTGGCAAAAGTAGGTGGGAGTGGGAACTATGGAAGGATCAGCCCCCACCCCCTCCCCGTGGAATAGGCTAGCGAGCTTACCAGTGCCTTCCTTTTGAACAGAGTGGAACTCTGAAAAAAAAGAGGCTCTCTCTCATGAAGAAAACAAAAGAGAAAGCAAAGTACTTATCAAAGATAAGGGACATCTTTTTCACTCTGCTTTGTGCTGTGATCTAGGCCTACTGGAAGTCAGAGCCAAAGAGCTGCACGCCCAGCTTGACAAGAATGCCATGCTGTCATCTCCATGGGGTCCGAAAAAAGCTGAGAAATGCCTTCATTCCTCACGACCCTCCAGGACATTCTCGGTGGTACTAGCCGTTTCTGTACCTCCGGTTATTTACTAGAGGGTGTTCTGCATGGAGCAAAAGGACCCCTTTCTACTTTATTCCAATATAGTGGTCATTTTTTATGGCCCTTTATCTCAGTGGTCCCCAAAGCATTTTATAGAGAAATCTAAATCTATCTATTATTAAGGAGACATACAGATTTTTAGGGAACTGAAATGAGAAAACCCTTTGGCTGGAATAACTTATCCTTTATTTCACAAGGCTCTCAGTAACATGGAACCTATCTAAGTGGCAAATAGATTCAAAGTCTTAGAGAAAATGACCCAAAGGTTACATTTTGTTTTTACTCTTCCATTAGGTTCTTTGAGTCAATTTAGAAAGTGAGTAATATTCAAAGTGGGATAGTCTTTCACTTAAACTTTCACTTTACTAATCAACATTGACACATGTCCTTAAATAACCATGGTGGGGAAAAAAAAAGCATTTGTTATAACCAGCAGACCAAAGGGCCATTCACAGAGTAAAAGATAGATGAATTAGACTGAAGGGGAAGAATGGGGATTAATCTAAATTACTGATTGTTCCTTTCCTCAAAATTCTCTTTTGGTAAAGATTAAATTGCACCAAATGTCAATCAGTTTTTTTGATGATAAGACTATCAAGCTTGTTTCATTAAAGACTCTCCCATCTCTTAGAGCTATCTAAACAGGATTTTCCCATTTAGGCCCCTATCAATCCAGATTTATGAATATGCTGTAACTTGGGAGATCCTTGTATCAAATATTAATATTTGTATAGTTATTAAAGTATTTGATGATTTGCACAGGGACTCTCAAATTAAATATAGCATGTCATTTATAGTCTTTTCAAAGACTATAAATGGAAAATTATTTTCTAACCTTTGGTCTTTGCTGGAGCAACTTGCAGGATGATTTACATTTTAAGCAGTATATATAATAATGAAACACTTTTTAAAAGTACAGAATTAAGCCAAATATTTTGTTATATAGTGCAGTTATTTTCAGACTGCGTTTATCCAAGGACTCTTTTCCAAAAATATTAAATAGAAGCCAAATAAGTAAAACAGATAAAAAACAGTGTTGGGGGGAGTGGGCAGTGAGGAAACAGGTTTTAGTATTGATATTTTTAACCTTTTCAAGGGCTACAGAAGCACCTTTGAGGAACACTGGAGTTCTGAGAAGTGTGAAAGCCTGTGTAGTATTGTAAAACATTAAAAAGAAAAAAATAAAGGCCGTTTTGGAGATGACATACGTCTTCCTTACAGCTGTATGTGTGTATTTGTGAAATCTGACTCAGATAATATCTGAACACTGTCTTTATCCTTCTTGCTCTCAGGCTGCAAATTTTGTGGCATTTTATGATAGTGCAAATGGATTCCGTGTTATGAGTTTCAAATTCTTACTTTTTAAAAAAATCCTAACAAGAGGTCAGAGGGCATGTTAGGGCAAACTACATGTGACCTCCATGAAATTATATAGATAAATATTTTCTACTTTGTAGAATAACAGTAACATCTCAAGAAATGATCGTCAAATTATGATTAGGACTTTAGCGACTATTTCACCCCAAGATTCTGATCTTTTTTTCAGTTGAAAATACTGGAAGTTGAGGGACCTAAACACAGTTACAGAAGTAAATTCTAGACAGTAATACAATTATCTTGCCCTGAGTCACACACTTTTCCCACTCTGCTGCATGTTGCATTGTGTAAATATCAATATGAGACTTTTACAACTTGAAAGTATCAGAATTAACTATTGACTGAAATCAGTTTAATATTTCTATGTTTGTTTAGCCTAATCCAGTCTGGTTCATGTTCAGTCACAGGCAAGAAACACAGCTTGTGTTAGATCGAAGATCATGGAAACATCCTTAAGCAACACATGTCTCCTGCAAAAGGATTTCAGGAAGTCATCCAGGGAGACAGAATACTAAAATACACAAAACTTCCATGCCTTCCTTGGAAAGCAGAGGTTGCATAAGCATGCTATGGAGACAAATTGGCAAATTCGAGGCTGAGATGGAAGGCTGAAACTTTGGTTTGGAAGAGTCTGGTCCTTTCCCTTCCACTGAGAGCTCCTTTCACACCTAACTCCTTGAGCAGAAAGTGGGGAAAGACTGATTCAGAGGCTGACCTTCTCATAAACCCAGAGCAAGAAATTTGGGGCTGGATGCAAAGGTCTGTGATTGTTGACGTATGTCTTGTGTATAAAGGTCTATGATTGTTGATATCTGTCTTGTGTATGTAATATCAAAATAAGGGAGGTTTGTGTGGTTTTTAACTAGTCTAGGGTATTTGTGCCTATGCCACATACATTTTCAAAATTACGTTAATTGAATATTTTATTTATAAGTCACATTTCTTTAAATATACCATTCTCTGCTCAAGGCTAAATCAGAATTGTTTGTTTAGGTTCCTTTTGAGCTTTCAAGAGAAATAGTAGAGAAGGATTTGCTATGAGCCAAATTAATACTTTGGATTCCATTCTTGGTTTTTGGCAGCTTTGTTTCTGCCGGGGAATATTAGCTCCTGTAACACTAGCTGTTGTGTCCCTAATTGTATATGCAATTATATTACATGTGTTTCAATATTTATAAATGCAAACGCTTTAGAGTGAACAACTACCATAGGCTTCAGTGAGGCAGCTGAACAAGGGGGCAGGTCTGTAGGTGAGGTTGTTCAGCCAACTCTACAGACAGTGAGCCACAGTGAGTCTCCAGCTGGGGGCTTACCTGTTGTTCAGAATGGTTTGGTAAATGAAAGATACTTGTCTTCTCAAAAGCATCTGGGGTACTTAAGGCAATGATAATGTTTGTTATCCAGTTTATTCAGATTACATTATCCAAGTTGGCCTTGATTTTTAAATTATATGCTGTATTCAGCATATAAAGTTTCCTCAGAGTAAAGCTGAAAGGAAAAAGAAAAATGCTTATTGTCTATGATTCACCTGTGCACCCTATTTCACAGGACTGGTGTGAAAAGCAAGTAAATTTGAAAATTGTTAAGGGATGTTGCAAACTGTAAATGCTGATGTAGATACTTTCTGAATTATATTTCAGCACTGAAGTCGAGAGAAAAAGTTCAGATGACCACTCTGACCCACTCTAGTAAAAACATTCGCAACTTATTGGGCTTTCTTTTAACAGTTTTACTGATGTATAATTTCCATACGGTAGAATCCACTCATAAGTAGTAAACAACTTACTGACTTTCAGTAAATGGATGCAGTTGTGCACGCATCACCAGAACCCAATTTTAGAACATTTCTGTGACCCCAGAAAGTTGCCTCCTGCCCATTAACAATTAATCCCTTTTCTTACTCCCAGCCCCATCACTGGTGTGCTTACTGTCCTGTAAGTTGCCTTTCCTGGATATTTATATAAAGAGAGTCATACAGCTGTTGTCTTTCCATCTGGCTTCTTTCATTTAGCATACATTTTTGAGATTCTCCCATGGTGTAGCAAGTATCAGTACTCGGGTCCTTTTTATTGCTGAGTAGAATTCCATTGTATGAGTAAACCATGTTTTGTTTATCCATTCATCAGCTGACAGACATTTGGGTTGCTTAGAGTTCTGGGCTATTATGAAAAATTCCACTATGAACATTCACATATATATCTTTGGACCTATGTTTTCATTTCTCTTGAGTAGTGCATAGGAGTGAATTGTATTTCGTGGTAAGTTTATATTTAACTTTTTAGGAAAATGCTAGTCTGTTATCCAAAGTAGCTAAATCATTTTTTTTCCCATCAGCAATATATGGAGGTTCTAGGTTCTCCACATTCTTGTCAGCACTTCATATTGTCTGTCTGTCTGTTTTTATTATAGTCATCCTAGCAGATGCGTAATGATCTCTCACTGCAGTTTGGATTTGCATTTCCCTAATGGCTAGTGGTCTATTTCTGCTTTCTTGACTATGCCAAAGCCCATGACTGTGTGGATCACAATAAACTGGAAAATCCTGAAAGAAATGGGAATATCAGACCACCTCACCTGCCTCTTGAGAACCTGTATGCAGGTCAGGAAGCAACAGTTAGACCTGGACATGGAACAACAGACTGGTTCCAAATAGGAAAAGAAGTATGTCAAGGCTGTATGTTGTCACCCTGCTTATTTAACTTATGCTCAGAGTACATCATGAGAAGCACTGGGCTGGAGGAAGCACAAGCTGGAATCAAGATTGCCGGGAGAAATATCAATAATGTCAGATATGGAGATGACACCACCCTTATGGCAGAAAATGAAAAGGAACTAAAAAGCTTCTTGATGAAAGTGAAAGAGGAGAGTGAAAAAGTTGGCCTAAAGCTCAACTTTCAGAAAACGAAGATTATAGCATCTGATCCCATCACTTCATGGGAAATAGATGGGGGAACAGTGGAAACAGTGTCAGACTTTATTTTGGGGGCTCCAAAATCACTGCAGATGCTGACTGCAGCCATGAAATGAAAAGACGCTTACTCCTTGGAAGGAAAGTTATGACCAACCTAGATAGCATATTCAGAAGCAGAGACATTACTTTGTCAACAAAGGTCCATCTATTGAAGGCTATGGTTTTTCCAGTGGTCATGTATGGATGTGAGAGTTGGACTGTGAAGAAAGCTGAGCACCAAAGAATTGATGCTTTTGAACTGTGGGAGTTGGTGATGGACAGGGAGGCCTGGCGTGCTGCGATTCATGAGGTCAGGGACAAAGAGTCGGACAAGACTGAGCAACTGAACTGAATGATTAATGACATTGAACATCTTTTTGTGAGCTGATTAGACATTAGTGTATCTTCCTTGTTGAAATGTCTATTCAAATCTTTTGCCCATTAAAAAAAAATAGATTGAATGCCTTATTATTGTTTGCTTATGTTGCTTTTTTTTTTTTCTACTGTTAATTACCAATTCATTTTACACTCACTTGTGGCTCTTGTATTCTGCTGGCTTCCACTATTACTAAACTCCTATACTGTTGTTTACCTTTTAGTAAATGCATTTTCTTTCCCCAGCCTGTTTGTTTTAAAATTTTTAAATTGAGGCGTAATTGACATGTAACTTCATTTTAGTTTCAGATGTACAGCATAATTCAATATGTGTATATATTGCAAAATGGTCATCACGATAAGTCTAGTTAACATCCATTGCCATAAATAGTTATAAAATTATTTTCCTTGTGATGGGAACTTTTAAGATTTACTTTCTTAGCAACTTTCAAATATGCAATACAGTATTATTAGTTGTAGCCATCATACGATATATTATATCCCCAGGACTGACTTATTTTTTAAGTGGAAGTTTGTACCTCCTTTTGACCTCCTTCACTTTAACAGTCCTCACCCCAGCCTCTAGCCACACCAACCTATTCATCATATGAATGAGCTATTTTTTTTACAGTCCACATATAAGTGAGATCATATGGAACTTGTCTTTCTCTGACTTATTTTACTTAGCATAATGCCTTCAAAGTCCATGCATGTTATCACAAATGGCAAGGTTTCCTTTTAATGGCTGAATAGTACTCCATTTTATCATAACATGTACCACATTTTCTTTTATCTATTCCTCCATCAATGGACACTTTCTCCAAACTTGATCTTTAAATTACCTCAAGAGGATGAGCACTTGCACTTTCTGTACTTTATTTTTTACAAACTAGGCCTACAATGTAAAATTATCACATAAATGATAAAAAAACTCATAATCTTTATGGTAAGACTTTCAACACCTGGTATCATAATTCAGTGAACTGAATTGAATTTTGTTTCTTTATTACTTATTTTGTACATCAGAGTTTTCAGATTTAAAACCATTTTTGAGAGGAAAGGATACTTCAGAGTATAAAGTTGGACAAACAGATTTAGTTATCAAGAAAAATTAAAAGCAATTCTGAGGAAATATTAATGTTTTATGGTAATTAATACATTTAAATAAAATTTAAAATTTAGTTACTTTTTCTGCAAATGTCCCTAAGTCTCTTAACAAAAATAGCAAAACACAAAACATAATTAATCACAAATAGTCAATGTTCTCAAGTGTACCTACAAGTGAGTAGAAAGCAAACAAATACCTAACTATCATCAGTACTTTGGACCCAATTTTTTTTTTTTTCTACTGTTAATTACCAATTCATTTTACACTCACTTGTGGCTCTTGTATTCTGCTGGCTTCCACTATTACTAAACTCCTATACTGTTGTTTACCTTTTAGTAAATGCATTTTCTTTCCCCAGCCTGTTTATTTTAAAATTTTTAAATTGAGGCGTAATTGACATGTAACTTCATTTTAGTTTCAGATGTACAGCATAATTCAATATGTGTATATATTGCAAAATGGTCATCACGATAAGTCTAGTTAACATCCATTGCCATAAATAGTTATAAAATTATTTTCCTTGTGATGGGAACTTTTAAGATTTACTTTCTTAGCAACTTTCAAATATGCAATACAGTATTATTAGTTGTAGCCATCATACGATATATTATATCCCCAGGACTGACTTATTTTTTAAGTGGAAGTTTGTACCTCCTTTTGACCTCCTTCACTTTAACAGTCCTCACCCCAGCCTCTAGCCACACCAACCTATTCATCATATGAATGAGCTATTTTTTTTACAGTCCACATATAAGTGAGATCATATGGAACTTGTCTTTCTCTGACTTATTTTACTTAGCATAATGCCTTCAAAGTCCATGCATGTTATCACAAATGGCAAGGTTTCCTTTTAATGGCTGAATAGTACTCCATTTTATCATAACATGTACCACATTTTCTTTTATCTATTCCTCCATCAATGGACACTTTCTCCAAACTTGATCTTTAAATTACCTCAAGAGGATGAGCACTTGCACTTTCTGTACTTTATTTTTTACAAACTAGGCCTACAATGTAAAATTATCACATAAATGATAAAAAAACTCATAATCTTTATGGTAAGACTTTCAACACCTGGTATCATAATTCAGTGAACTGAATTGAATTTTGTTTCTTTATTACTTATTTTGTACATCAGAGTTTTCAGATTTAAAACCATTTTTGAGAGGAAAGGATACTTCAGAGTATAAAGTTGGACAAACAGATTTAGTTATCAAGAAAAATTAAAAGCAATTCTGAGGAAATATTAATGTTTTATGGTAATTAATACATTTAAATAAAATTTAAAATTTAGTTACTTTTTCTGCAAATGTCCCTAAGTCTCTTAACAAAAATAGCAAAACACAAAACATAATTAATCACAAATAGTCAATGTTCTCAAGTGTACCTACAAGTGAGTAGAAAGCAAACAAATACCTAACTATCATCAGTACTTTGGACCCAAAATAAAAGATTTCAAATTATCAGTATAGATGTACTTATGTATAAGCCTGAGTGTAAAACAAAAACAACTTTTCCTATAACTGGTAAATAATAGGGGGGAAAAAAACTTTTGAGCCTTGCCTGGAAGGATGCCAAAGATATACACTTGAGAATATTTTAAGGTAATTAGCATTTTTGTCTCTGTGTCAGTAGAAATAGGCTTTTGCCTGCTACTAATTTTCTTTGGGTTAGTGAGACCATTGTATGAATGAAGGGCTGTTAAAGGCCATTTATATTGTGCAAACAGAGGCACAAATTAGAGGGCATGTTAATAAGGAGAGGGGGCTTATGAGTGCTCAATTATGAGCCCAGAACCTGTTTCTATTTTAGGGGGATAGAAAACACATCAATCTTGCTTTTAGAATATTTTCAATTAAAATGAACAGCACATGGCACACTAGGAAACAGCAAAGGCTGCAGCCATGTGGATTTTGAATAATTCTTACAAACCATCTTAGTATCAAAACTGAATACATATAATGGGCTGAAATATAATTTGGGATCCCAGAAGACCGAAGTCCCTGAGCTGCATAAGAAATTCTAAAGGAAGAGAAGTATAAAACTGGACCATCTCTTTCACTCTTCAGCATACAACCTTTGGAGTAGAATATTTGGATGAGGACGCTGTTTAAAACCTGAATAGGGATGAAATATAGTGCCTGCACTCCCAACGTCATTAACTCCTCTCTCCTAAGTATAATCAATAGCGTTTGCAAGCCTAGCTCCCCATGTGAAAAGCAAAGCACAACGTTAGCCGAGCAGAGGTTCACGTCTCCCTCCACCAAGACAATAGTGAGTAGATTACTCTCTGGCCCTAGGCAGTGCCTCCTGCCTAACTGGGGGTGCAGAGGGAGGCGTCCACTCTGCACAATTTGCATGTGCAACTAACATATTAGCGGCATATCCAGTTTGCCCCGTTTTAGCCACTACCTCCAATCACGTAAAAATATTTAATTTTATATGTACTTATGAAAACATTTCCAGATGCCCCCAAAGCTGCGTTTTCCCCTATATAAAATACCTATTTTAGAATTATAGCTAACAAGTAACCAGCATTCACATAGTGTTCATGGAGTGGAAAACACTAAATAAAGCAGCAAAGGGTGACAAGAAGGAGTGCCTTTGGTCTCAAAGTAGAAAAGCCATCACCCCCCAAGGCTATTCAGTAAGTCCAGTGCTGAGCTTCTGCAAACCATGATTGTATTGGATTTGGGGCCTTTCTTTTTCAGGTGGCGCTAGTCCTCTCTTGAAATCTTTGTAACTATTACGGCTGAAGTGCCATTTAAAGAAAAAGAAAGGCAAAGAAATGAGCTAAAGGAAGCCATGGTGAGTCGTTTGTCAATGTATCCTTTCTTGAGCTCATGGGGGAATCAGGCTTCACGGTGGTGGGATCACAGGCTTTATTTTGAATTTGTCTGTTATAACCTTAAAGCTTTCTTCAAGGGAGATACATAGGGTTCATGCCTGATATACAGAGTCTGTTGCTATGGAAAGGTTTGTGCTTAACCATATTACAGTGTTCTATGAGGAGCAGGAAAATCGGGGTATCAGTTTATCTCTTTTTAAAACCATACCTTTTATGGGATGAAACAAAAATGTGTACAGCACATACTTCTGACATTGGAAAACAATTTTAAGGGCCTTTTTGTATTGTGTGTATCAAGAAGTTATTCTGCATCCTAAGATTCACAGTAAGTAATGTCATACACGGCAATTACTCAGAGTATATTAGCTAATCTCCTCTGATGTTTTCATCTCTAAATTCATTTCCTTGTGACATTTCTCATTTCTACCTGAATATCTGCTGTTGGCTCCACAAGACAGCTTCTCCTTTCGGCTGGTTGCCTAGTTCCCTATTCTTAGTGAACAGTTTCTTGTAAGATGGCACAATGAGTGTTCACTGACCCTGAGTCCTCTGTTCAAAGACGGAAAAGTGGAGGCTGTCCTGCCATGAAAATCTAGACTTTTCTGGGAAAATGAACCATTGCTTAATCCAAAAATGTTCAGCTTTTACATCTTTCTTTGTATCAAAGATGGCAACGTATTGTTTGTTTTGTGTTTCAAGAGGAATATATTATATGGTGCTAACTCCTCCCCTTGTAGGACATTGACTGGTTCAGGACCCGGAGCCTAGAGTCAGACCACCAGGATGTGCATTCGGATACACCATGTGCAGCCTGTGTGATCTTGGGCAGACTCCTGAACCTCTCTTTGCCTGTTTCTGCATCTATGACACTGGGTTAGTAGTAGCATCATGTAGTTGAAGTGGAACGGAACGAGATAGTTCTGGCAAAGCACTGAAAATAGTGCCCAGCACATAATAAGTACGCAGTGTGTGTTTGTGTATTATGGTCACTGTTTTCATCATCCTGCAATTTTCAGTCTTGATTTCCCCATAGATATGCAACCATTTCCGTTAATTCAAAAGAATTGTAAACGACAGAATCTGGAGCAGGTGGCAGGATGTTTGAAGACATGGGGATGGGGGGCTACGTATAATTGAAGGCTTCCTCATGCCTGTAAGGACCGCTTTGCCTTTCAGTCTGCAATAACAATGATGCCCACTTTGCCCATTGTCCTGCCGAAAGCTCCTTTTTGGTTCCAGGTAATATCAGTGTAAAAACAGTTTGTCTAGAGGTATATGTGTTACATATGCACACTCAGTTGTATCCAACTCTGCAACCCTATGAAATGTAGCCCACCAGACTCCTCTGTCCATAGAGCTTGACAAGCAGGAATACTGGAGTAGGTTGCCATTTCCCCCTCCAATCTTCCCAACCCAGAGAGTGAACCCATGTCTGTTGTGTCTCCTGCATTGTAGGCAGATTCTTTACCGCTTAAGCCATCAGGGAAGCCCGTATGTGTTACATATATCCTTACAATTTGTTCACATCACTGCTTTGTTAACAATCTTTATATGTTATTAAAGGTAGAGAGAAGTTTAAACTAACTTTGATAAGTTAACCCAGTATATGCAAGGTTTTACCAGTATCCCAAGTAGAGTGAATGTAGATATACAGAAAAAAGACAAAAAAGCTCATTTTGTGCCTCTTCAAACTGATGCCTGAGCTTTCAGCCCAGACCTGGAATTCATTGTCAGTATTTGGCATTTATCCACAACCAGCGGAACCACTATCGTTTGGCCTGTTTTCTTTCCCCAGAACAGAATTTGGTACTGTCAAGTCAGTCTAGCTGCAACTGAAAGGAATTTTTTTCTTTAAAGTTTTTTTTTTTTGCATTTTGTTTATATACTATCTCTAGTGAGGTCAAATCCCCCTGTAAATATTATCTAATTATTCTCATAACATCTCTAAGAGATAGGGTGCATTTGTCTTTATTATTAGCATCTGGAGAGTCACACTCACTTTGTTGGGAATCAACAGGAATAAATCTCATGTAGACACTAATGGAAAATATAATAGGAGATAAATATAGGTATGACTGCAAATGAAGATATTTTCCCACCTTTGAAATCTGTTGACTAAAAAGATAAAAAGTGGAACAACTTATGATGATTGAATAGTAATAAAAAGCAGCATTTAATCTAAATCTCTCCTTCCCATGATTACTGCATGCTAAATATTACTCAATAGTAGAGAGTCTGCTGATGAGCTCTGTAAATGTTTTCCAATAAAATTAAACAGATTAGATTTGGAAAGTGAATGCTAATGTTTCTAAGGATGTAAAAGAGTCTTCTTTTAAAACTTTCCTGAAAAATCCAGTTTAGGACTGCGTCACAGAGTCATCAGTCTGAGCGGTTGTTCTTTCCACAAGGACATGCTAGGCAGAGGCAACCAACATGTTCGAGAACTTCTTGTCATCTGCGATCTGATGCTGCTAATTCTCTTCGTGTGTTTTGCCTGCTGCTTTGTTTTGGTTGTCAAAGTTTGTTACTGAGACAAGACTAAGATCATCCCACTCTGACAGCCTGAGATTGAGCTGGCATGACGCACCATGAGGTGAGTCTAATTGCTGTTAATATTGGAAGGATGAATAATCCTATTAAAAAGGAGAACAGTTACCAAAAAGTAAATAAGGGGAGGCAAGTCTAGATTACATGAAAGAAGGACAGCTCGATGAGGAGGAATCCATTAACCTGAATGGAAACAGTTCTTTGCTTTCAATTTAGCAGGCGTGAGCTAGACGGCATTCATACTAACTCGAAATGGAAACAATTTTTCTGATTCATTTATAGACTTAAATACTAGGTTTCCTTATATGTGAAAAAAGGGACCCCACTGTGATTCCAAATTGTTAATAGAAGACAAAATGCCACGTTAGGTAGGTTTATGGAAAACCTTCATCTTGTTCCGTAGGTATTATTAATGAGTTAAAAGAGGTAACTGTTAGGTGGAGAGGGCAATACTCTACCTCAGTTTGCTTTCCAGACACAATGTGCATGTGCGTCACCTGGGATCGCGATCAAGTGCAGATTCTGACTCAGCAGCTCTGGGATAGGGCCCAAGATGCTGCACTGGAGAGGCTCCCAGGGGCCTGCCATGGAGCACAATCAGGACCACTCTTGCAGAAGTCAGGCTCCAGACAACTACTTTAAAAAGAAATCTGTGCCAGTACAGTGTGACTTGCCTTATCATCATTTCAGGAATTTGAGGGCATTGGGATAAGAAACCCCAAACCACCAGCTTTGCTAAATGGGGAGGATGAGCCAATGCAGAGCGCCAAGGACTCTTTTAACGACACCTTGGATTGCTGGGAGAGTGGAAGCTATAATGGAACAATGCAAAGGCGGAATGTCTCCTGGCTCCCGTGGAGCTTCACTCGTGACCCCCTCCAGTCCCTCCTTTCCTGTGACCATCGTCTTTGGACGGCCACAGAAGTGCTGATGTATGATAGACTTCATACTTGAATTCATGAGGCCTTAGCAAGACAGAGCATTGTGCATCTCTTCATTCATCCTCCTCCAAGCCAAGTTGTTAAGAGAACGCCGCAGTGGTCCCAAGCATGCACAGTTCACCAATGCTGTCTGTGCCCAGGACACGCAGTTTATTGCTGGTTACATACTGGTAAGGTCATCTGATACCCCCAGCACGAAGTCTAGTGTCATGGGCTCTTGAATACATTAATCTTTTAAAAAAAATTTTTATTGACGCATGGGAAATAGATGGGGAAACAGTGGCAACAGTGTCAGACTTTATTTTGGGGGGCTCCAAAATCACTGCAGATGGTGACTGCAGCCATGAAATTAGAAGACGCTTACTTCTTGGAAGAAAAGTTATGACCAACCTAGATAGTATATTCAAAAGCAGAGACATTACTTTGCCGACTAAGGTCCATCTAGTCAAGGCTATAGTTTTTCCTGTGGTCATGTATGGATGTGAGAGTTGGACTCTGAAGATGGCAGAGCGCTGAAGAATTGATGCTTTTGAACTGTGGTGCTAGAGAAGACTCTTGAGAGTCCCTTGGACTGCAAGGAGATCCAACCAGTCCATCCTAAAGGAGATCAACCCTGGGATTTCTTTGGAAGGAATGATGCTAAAGCTGAAACTCCAGTACCTTGGCCGCCTCACGCAAAGAGTTGACTCATTGGAAAAGACTCTGATGCTGGGAGGGATTGGGGGCAGGAGGAGAAGGGGACGACAGAGGATGAGATGGCTGGATGGCATCACGGACTCGATGGACGTGAGTCTGAATGAACTCTGGGAGCTGGTGATGGACATGGAGGCCTGGTGTGCTGCGATTGGTGGGATCGCAAAGAGTCGGACCCGCCTGAGCGACTGAACTGAACTGATAGTTGAATTACAATGTTGTGTTAATTACTGCTTTAAAACAAAATGACTGAATTTACATATATACATTCCTTTTCATATTATTTTCTATTGTGGTTTATCACAGGATATTGAATATAGTGCTTTGTGCTCTACAGTAGGGTCTTGTTGTTTATCCGTTCTTTGTATACCAGTTCGCATTGACTAGTCCCAAACTCCCACTTTTATTCATCTCACCTCCCTCCCCCTTGGCAATGGCCAGTCTATTCTCTGTGTCCCAGATTTTGTTTCTGTTTCATAGATAGGCTCATTTGTGTCACATTTTTTATAAGTGATATTATATGGTGATTGTGTTTCTGACTTACTTCACTTAGTTTGATAATCTCTAGTGCATCCACCTTGCTGCAAATGGCATTGTTTTTTCGTTTTATGACCAAGTAGTATTCCATTGTATACATGTACCACATCCTCTTTATCCAATGAATGCATTAATCGTAATCAAACCCCAGATAGCTGAATAAGAGGGAGAACATAGAAATACTTGAATAACTGAGAGTACATTTGAGTCAGGAGAGCTTTAAATGGGGAAAATATGTTTCAAAACCTTGACTGCATGTTAATTATGCTAAATTTTGAGTGATCAAAAACTATCATTTCTTACTTATCTAGTAAATACGTAGTGAAAGTGAAGTCGCTCAGTCGTGTTCAACTCTTTGCAACCCCATGGACTGTAGCCTACCAGGCTTTTCTGTCCAAGGAATTTTCCAGGCAAGAGTACTGGAGTGGGTTGCCATTTCCTTCTCCAGGAGATCTTTCCAACCCAGCGATCAAACCAGGATCCCCCACATTGCTGGCAGATGCTTTACCGTCTGAGCCACCAGGGAAGCCACAGCAAGTCCACAGGGACAGCATAAACCTGAAGCCCGGATGGCAGGGAAGCTGGTGACAGCTCCTAAATGTATGTGAACAGTATGTGCTTGTACTAGTCTGCTCAGACTGCTGTAACAAAATGCCATAAACTACAGACGTTCAGTCTAAAGTCAAGGTGCTGCCAGCCCAGTTCCCAGTGTGCAGACAGTTACTAATCCCATCATGAGTAACCTCACAAAGTGCTTTTGCATTTGCTTCTGTTAGATTCCTAGGGGTCCTGATTCATCACTTCATCTAACCTCAATCATCTCCTGAAGGCCTCGCCTTCAGATACCATCACATTAGAAGAGAGCTTCAACATATAAGTTTGGAAGACACATTTCCATTTCAGTCCACAGCAGTGCATTGAACGTTGATGAAGATATCAGTTACTTTGCAATTATAATACAAGCACAAAGATGCTTGTATTATTCTTGCTTCTCACTTATACTTGTTCCTAACATTTGCTGTCTTTAAAGTCATAAGTCTATATTTATATCATCCTGATATCAAGTCTGGAAATAAAGTTCCTTCTGATGGTTTCATCATATTATTGAAACTTACTTGTTCTAAAATGAATTTATTCTTCCTACTCACATAGAACTTTTTAAAAATATAGTTGTGACAAATTTATTGACTACTAACTCATGTAATCCTACCCTACAGGGACAAATTTGGTCCACCTCTAAGAAGACCCATGTTCTTCTAGTGTGTTAGAAAATATATTTTCATTTTCTAGTATACACAACTAGAGAGTGAGCATGGTGGACAAATAGTAAAAATTCATGGAAGTGATGGATAGAATGAAGCAACAAAACTCCCTGAATGTCAGAAATAAAACAAGAAACCAAAGCCAAAGAAATAGGTATAAGCTGATGTGGGGTTTTAGTCCTGGATAAAGATTTGTGGAGATGAGGATGGGATGGGAATTAAGGCCTCACACACATTGGGTCGGGAAGCTGAAGCCAGTCCCTGCAGAAAGTCTACAGCCTCAGAAGGCGAGTTAGAGAGACACCACTTGGCCTGTGGAAGGAGCAAGGAAATTTGCTGTCACTGATCCCTATAGTGAGCATAGGTCGGGGAAGAGACATTTTCTGAGAGAAACTATTAATAACACCACCCTGGTCACATATGGAGAGGTCTGAATTTATACTACTTGCTTAGAACACTAATCCTAAGTCCATTTTCTTGGAATGGACCCCTAAGTCAATAAAGTAACATAAAATAGGGCCAGAGCCGTGAACCCCTAGGAATCTATTGTAGCAAATGCAGAAACGCCCTGTGAAGGGCACTCTCACAGTCTTGGGTTCAGAAGCGGCCTTGGTCTGCTCAGGCTTCTGTAACAAATATCACAGACCGGGTGGTTTAACAGAATTTATTTGCTCACAGTTCTGGAGGCTGGAATTACAAGACTGAGGTGTTGGCAGGTTTGGTTTCTCCTGAGGCCTTTCACCTTGGCTTGCAAACAGCTGCCTTCTTGCTATATTTTCTCGTGGCCTTTATGTGTGAGATCCTTTATGTCTCTTCCACTTATAAGGAAAATAGTCATATTGAATCAGAACCCATCCTTACAACCTTAATTAATGTTAATTAGCTCTTCATAGGCCCTATGTCCAAATATAATCTCACTGGAGGCTAGGGCTATAATGTATGAATTTAAAGAGAGTACACAACTCAGTTCATAACCGAAGTCTCATGAAAAACAACTGAACCCACTGAAGATAAATTCACAACAACAACAAAATGTTATCAGGGACACAAGGATTACGACCCTAAAGGAGAGCAATCAGAGGCAAAAATAAGAAGGACCAAAATAACTATAAATTGCAGATCAAAACCAAAGACACTCTAAAAGAGCAAAAAGATTTTTTTTAAAAGACTTGAAAACATCATGAAACAATAGGACACCATGAAAATGAATAGGCAGATTTTTAAAGAAATAGAATGTCTAGAAATGGAAATTGTAGTCATTAAAATCTCACTAGATAAGCTAAATAGCATATTATGTGTGTGTGTGTGCTCAGTCCTGTCTGACTCTTTGCAATCCCGTGGACTGTAGTCCACCAGGCTCCTCTGTCCATGGGATTCTCCAGGCAAGAATACTGGAGTGGGTTGCCGTTTCTTTCTCCAGGGAATCTTCCTGACTCAGGAGTCAAATCCATGTCTCCTGCATCACAAGCAGATTCTTTACTGCTGAGACACCAGGGAAGCCCTATAGACTCTGCAGTCCAAGGGATAATTCATTTCTTAAGATTATTCAATTGATTAAAAAAATAAACCATCAGAAATAATCTGAACCTAAAACCATGTTTTATAAACACAAGCAAACAGCTACTTCCCCATAAAATTCTAGAACTGTTAAGTTCATAGAGTTTAAAGCATGGAATAATAGGATTTTTAGAGATTTTTTCATAAACCCACCTTTTGCATTTAGGTTACTTCATCCAGCATCAGTGTTCTAATTTTCCAGCAATAACAGTTTAATGAGTATTGTAGGTTAAAACATTGTTACTGATAAACCATATGCCCAGTTATTTGAGCCTTAAACAATGATAAAATTGTGTACAAAATCTAACAGTGATTAACTTTTAAATCAAGTCTATTTCACTCAAAATACATAAAATTTCAGGAGATGTGTGAGATAATTTGGGAAAGTATGGATTAAAAAGAGGGAATTTGAAATATGTCCCCCAAAGAGAGAATTACAATACAAGTGATAAAGAAAAAATTTGGCAAAGTAATTAAGGAGAAAGTTCTGAATGAGGCTTGAAATCCTCATGAATGTTCT
This sequence comes from Madoqua kirkii, assembly GCA_006408675.1. Taxonomy (NCBI): domain Eukaryota; kingdom Metazoa; phylum Chordata; class Mammalia; order Artiodactyla; family Bovidae; genus Madoqua; species Madoqua kirkii. Next base: position 28,670 of record SJYC01076890.1, read on the forward strand.
ATGCTTTATACTCTTAATTTATTTTATCTTAAAGATTTCATAAGAATGAAGATGGTCATCATTATTCTTTGGTTTAGATGTGTATAAGAGACAGGTATTATGGTCACTGTTTTCATCATCCTGCAATTTTCAGTCTTGATTTCCCCATAGATATGCAACCATTTCCGTTAATTCAAAAGAATTGTAAACGACAGAATCTGGAGCAGGTGGCAGGATGTTTGAAGACATGGGGATGGGGGGCTACGTATAATTGAAGGCTTCCTCATGCCTGTAAGGACCGCTTTGCCTTTCAGTCTGCAATAACAATGATGCCCACTTTGCCCATTGTCCTGCCGAAAGCTCCTTTTTGGTTCCAGATAATATCAGTGTAAAAACAGTTTGTCTAGAGGTATATGTGTTACATATGCACACTCAGTTGTATCCAACTCTGCAACCCTATGAAATGTAGCCCACCAGACTCCTCTGTCCATAGAGCTTGACAAGCAGGAATACTGGAGTAGGTTGCCATTTCCCCCTCCAATCTTCCCAACCCAGAGAGTGAACCCATGTCTGTTGTGTCTCCTGCATTGTAGGCAGATTCTTTACCTAAATCAAGTTTCAGTGGGAGATAAAAATAGAAATGATTTTAAATCAAATTCACTCTGGATAAGGGATCTACTGATAAGATTAGAAATATTCTTTTAACACAAAATGTTTATTACACATTCTTGGAAAAACATTTTTAATATATATGACAAGGTGTTAATTTCTTTAATATCCAAATGTTCTTACATGTCAATAAAAAGGTAAACAACTTTAAAACAATAGTTTTTCCTGTTTGCAGGGAAAAAACTGGTAAGCAAATAAAAGTTCAAGTTCAGTTACACTTGAAGAAATGACAATTTCAAAAATTGAAAGTGAATTTTCTTCTTTCACATTGCCAGGGATGAAAATATTTGTTGTGGGTGTGGAATTCTGCAGTCTCAGATTCATCAGTAGGAGTGTAAACTGATACAACCTTTTTAGAGTTCAATTTGGCAGGCTGTGTTAAATTTTAACATAGGAATTTTATTTTTAAATTTAAATAACATGTCCTTTGATCTTATAATTCCATTTAGAAATTTTCCCTATAGATTTTTTTATACTCATGAACAAGAGTAATCATTGCCATATATTTGTAAATAATTAAAAAAAAAAAAAGAACCCAGCTGAATATCCATGAATAAGGATCTGGTTCTCTTAAAGATTATGGCACATCTGTGCTTATATGCAGATGTTTAAAGGAAGGAAATAGAGCTATATATGCTACTAGAAAGAAGTCCAAGATAAAATGTTTCATGTAAAAAAAGGCAAGTTGGAGAACATACATTCTAATCCCATTTGTCTGAATAAATATTTTATGAATATTCTCTGGAAAAAAAACATTGGCAAGTGGGATGGTTAGAAGCCCTTCTGCTTTGTACATTATTCTGTCCTATACCATGTCTTTTCTTTTCTCTTTCTTTTATTTTCTTGTTGTTCTGTTTTGTTTATTTCTTTGCTTGCTTGTTTGCTGCAATGAGCATCTATTTTTTAATAAAAATGTAATAGCTAATAGTGAAAGTCATTTTTACCTATCGTAACTATTTTGTTTCAATGTCCTTAAATTGGCTGGGAACCACAACATCTGGACTTTTTCCAACAACAGGAACAAGACTAGGGATATTGTCAGTTCCTATTTCTCTTGTCCCCCTCATAACATCCCTGGTGGACTCTTCTTTAATTGTTGCCTATAGAGAAAAAGATGCCTCTGAGGCCAGAAGATGCTTAGGAACTTATATATACCAGGTCAGAGGGGAAAGTGGGCTTTAAAACCAGAGTAAAGAGTGCTTTTGCAAAGAACATACGCTTATGTATGGCCCCTTTCACCTCCTCTCATACTGTCTCACATAGCAGCCACTAAATACGAGTAAGGGAAAATGGAGAGGAATTAAAGGCACAAAATGAAGCTAATATTTTGAAGCTATCTTTGATAGGATAGATTCAATTCCAAATAACTCTTCCAATTCTAAATAGCAGCACCAACAAGAACCAGGATTGCTTCACATCATGTAGACATCAGTTATACGTGGAGAGAAAAATAAAATATTCGTGCTACAGGAGAGTGACTCTAGCAAACGAAAAGCAACTGTGATTCACTTACAAATGCTTATTTCAGTGAGATATTCTGCCGTTGGACTCAATGTACTGGGGAGAAAAAACAAGGAAAGAAACAGGTAGTCCTAATAGCTGTTTTTATTTTTCTTAGTTTCTTTTTTTCTAATAGTGCTTTCTTATTTTCTAATAAAAATTGTTCTTATTTTCTAATAGCTGTTTTTATTTCTCTTATTTTCTTATTTTATCAAATTCTCTTGCAAACACCTTTGTAGGTAAAAGTCTATTTCAGGAGACAGTACCTTGGTTGAAGCTGCTTTTCAATAAGAGGAGGATGGATTAATCTGTCCTCTTCCTAATTGCTTTGTGAAGCCTTCCCTGCTCCCTAATCTCACTGTAGTTTCTCAAGAAATGAGGCACTTACATATCCCAAGGGGTTAAATGGAGATTTCTGCTGCAGAGGGTAAAGTAGGGAGTTTGCTGCATTAATCATTGAATAACATCAATCAAGCATCCGCTTGGGCAGTTAAATTTCTGTTGAACAAAGTACAGAAGTACCTGGGGAATGTCTCCCTCTTTGTAAGTGGTGTCATTAGACATCTGTCATGAAGGCCTTGTAAAAATAGATTTGGGGATGCAAACAAAGTCATTTCAATGCTAACACAATTGTAGGCACATCCTGAGTAATATTCTATAAAAATCATTGAATTAATAAATAAAACTGTAAAGTAAATTATTGTACCAATTTCCCAAAGAAATTCTTAATTACTTTCTTACTCCAAATATGTGTGCTCATTGTAACAAGAATTATCTTCCTTAAGCACCATTTTGATTTTTCAGACTCATTTTCAGAAACTAACAGGTCTAAATTTTTGCTCTCATAAAACCCATACTGCTGGTCCATGTCTAAATGCTTTTTGGCAATTGGTTATCATCTCCCTCAATTCCCTTTTTAAAAATCATTGTATATTTATGTTATCTTTGCTAGCCTAGAACACATGTAAATCTGCCTCATTATTTGCTTCCTCCAGTCCAAATGCTGCTTTTCCATCTGCAATGCCTTTTACCCTCCCCTTTTCCATTCCAGATCAGTCCTCTCATCGTCACTTGTATTGCAGCCAGATTTGCACGGTTTAAGTACAGAGCAGTGTATGTATAATAATAAAGTTATGGAGCATTTTATTTCTGTTTTACACAGCTTCATGTCAACTCAGGCATGAGCATGTCGGAGGCAAACGCTGCTTTCGTGACTTTCTTAACTCTTATCAAAATGTTTAACATATGCAAGAGGCCTGTTAGCCAACTTAATGTCAAGGATCTGATAACATCTCAGAAAAAGGTCAAAATGACTTCATATGAAAATAAAAAGAAATAATGTATTGATGAGTCAATAGTAAAAACGTGTCAAATATTTACAAATTCTAATGAAGTTCCAATTTAAGTGCCAATTGTGGGATTTCCCTAGTGATGTAGTGGCTAAGTCTCCCTGCTTCCACTGCAGGGGGCCCAGGTTCGAGTCCTGCAGGGAACTAGATCCCACAACTAAAGGATCCTGCATGCCGCCATGAAGACTAAAGATCCCCATATGCTTCCACTATGTCCCAGCTGCAGTAGATCTATGGGTTTTTTGTTTTGTTTTGTTGGAATATATTTTTTAAAGCACAATTCACTATGAGAAAAAATTTTTAAAACTGTTAGGAAGAATACAGCAATGTATTGCTGTATTTTATGTATGCAAATACATAAAAGCTGGAATAATTAAGGCTATGGCACTGGTGGAGGAATAGATATGTAGATCAAACAGAATACAACTGAGATTTTAAGATGATTCATGTACATACAGGACATTTAGCTTTTCCTGGGGATAACATCTTGTATCAGGGGATAAAGGGTGACTTATTCCACAAATGTTGAAATATCTGGTTAAACTCTTGGAAGAGTAAAAATTTAGATCTCTTCCTTAGAACAAAATAAATACCAGATGGATTAACAGTTTCAAAGTAAGTCAAAGAAAACCAAAACGACACACACAAAAGTATCAGTGGATATTGTAGGCAAATATTTCTAAACTTGTAAGAAAAGAGAACTTTCTGAAAAATGATACCAAAGAAAAAATCAAAAGAAAATCCTGATAAAGTTTTAAAATTCTGCATAAAAACACCATAAACAATGTTTATCGATGACGAACTGCCTGAAAAAAATATTAAAGCTATGTAAAGTAGACAAAGGGTTAAATACTCAAAATATGTATATGTATGTGTGTATATACATATATATATAGTCTTTTAAAATCAATGTGAAAAAGACTACCTTGATAGAAAAAAGATCAAGGAACTTAAAAATAGTAACATACAAAAGAAAAAACACAAATAGCAAACAAATTTTTAAAAATCTCTGACCCACCCTAGAAATCAAAAAATACAGTCATATTCTTGGCCTATCTGATTGGCAAGGATTGGAAAGAATGATACTTGATGTTGGAATGGGTATGGAGTAACAGAGCACTTTTATACTTGGTTAGTGGAAGAGTAAAGCTGTACAATCTTACGGAGGAAAATTTGGCGGTATTTCTCAAAAGCCTTTAAAAGAATAGATCGCATGACTTATACATTCCATTAGAAGAAATGGGGAAACACATGCATAAAAGGATGCTTATAGCAGCTGATATTTACAGCAAAATACATAGGAAAACATTTTATTCAGAAAAATTCCACATAGTAATAGCTTAAATAAGGTAGAAATGTGTTTCCCTGTCCTGTAAGTAAAGTCCCGAGATAAGCAATCCATGATCAACAGTGACCCGGTTTCTGTCTATCTTGCATCTACAGTTTTTTCTCTATGAGGATTCTACCTTGAGGTCCAAGATAGTTATTTGATCTCCAAGCATCTCATCCATGCACATCAGAAATCATATCTGAAGATACACTAGGGAAAAATAAGGGCAGAAAAGACACAGGTCTCCTCTTCAAGGATACTTCCTGGCAGTTGCACGGACATGCCACTTCCATTTGGTCACATAGCCACCACAAACTGCAAAGGAAACTGGGACATAAGCCTTTTTTACAAACAGCACCTCCCAGCTAAAAAACTAGAAGTTTTGTTGCTAAGGAAGAAGGGAAGAAGAGATGTTAGGAGATAACCTGCAGTCTCTGCCAAAGAGCCAGAGTGTTGACTCACAAAGGGTTCAACAACAAATAAAGCGTGGTACCTTCAGACAATGGATTATTTATCGGTCTATCTCATACTTATCTATATAGTCATATATGTTTTCAGTGTTAAAGTGCTTTTGGTTTCTAAAATATTAGAATACTTAAAATACCTTATTGTTTTTTTAGCTTCTGACCACATTGCATTGTGATATGAAATGTGCTGTGTGTGAAATGAATTCTTTGGTATTTGTGTGACTGGACTGTGGTCACTCTCTGCTAATTACCTGTTTTCTTTCATTATTGGGAACAGGATTCTGTATATGTCCATTATAACAAGCATATTGTGTTGTTCAAGACATTTTATACTTTCCAATTATTAGTGGACTCTCTATATCAGTTTCTGAGATGTGTGTTAAAAAATACCCACTGTGATGGCAGAATTTAATAGTTATTTTAACATGTAATGTTATTTGTCTTTACATATTCTTGAGGCTAGGGTTTGGAGTGCATACAGGTTCAGGATTATATTCTCTTGGTAATTGCTTTTTTATGATTATGATTTTTCTCACCTAATATTGTTGCCTTAAATTCTGTTTCATCTAATTAATATTGCTTTCCTCCCTTTATTTGTTTACTATTTACATGGAATGTATTCCCCATAATTTTATTTCATACTTTGAGGGTCATTGTCTTTCATGCTTGCAAAAGACATACATATAGTATTTGTATTTCACTTCAAATCAGTTCAGTTCAGTTGGTCATTTGTGTCCGATTCTTTGTGACCCCATGGACTGCAGCACACCAGGCTTCACTGTCCATCACCAACTCCCAGAGCTTGCTCAAACTCATGTCCATTGAGTCGACGATGCCATCCAACCATCTCATCCTCTGTTGTCCCCTTCCCCTTCTGCCTTCATCTTTCCCAGCATCTTTCCAATGAGTCAGTTCTTCCCATCAGGTGGCCAAAGTATTGGAGTTTCAGCTTCAGTCAGTTCAGATAATTCCTGCTTTTTAACAGATGAAGTTAATGTTTATATTTTTAGTATTGCTATAATTGGATTTATTTATACCATCTTATTCTGTGTTTTCTATTGACCGTATTTTTTAATTATTTTTTTTCCTTATTTCCTATTGCATTGATTGAGTTTATTCCCTTTTCCCCCCTCTAGTGTTTTGGAAGATATATATTCTATTGCTTTCAGAAGTCACCCTTGAATTTTTCATATGCTACCCTTGACTTAAAGGCCAAAGTTAATCAATAGCTCTGATCTCTCTTCTCCTATATTATTGCTGTTTAGCTTATTAGTTTCACCTGTTTTTAAAAACTCTGCAAATTAACCATTATTATTAGGGTTGTAGACTTCACTTTCACTTTTTCCTTTTGTACATTGGAGAAGGAAATGGCAACCTACTCCAGTGTTCTTGCCTGGAGAATCCCAGGGATGCAGGAGCCTGGTGGGCTGCTGTCTATGGGGTCGCACAGAGTTGGACACGACTGAAGCGACTTAGCAGCAGCAGCAGCAGGGTATACTATACATGTGCTGTACTCATCTATGGCCGACTCTTTGTGACCCTGTCGACTGTAAACCCCCGGCTCCTTCTGTCCATAGGATTTTTTGGCAAGAATACTGGAGCAGGTTGCCATTTCCTTCTCTAGGGAATCTTCCCAACCCAGGAATGGAACCTGTTTTCCTACGTCTCCTGCATTGCGGGTGGATTCTTTACCACTGAGCCATCAGGGAAGGTCCATCCCATACATTGTACTTCTCTGGAATTCAGAATCAGTTTGGAGAAAGAAGGGAGGAGAGAGGCAGGAGTAAGAGACAGAAAATCAAGATACAATATTGGCTTTATTTCAGATGAAGCTGATGGGAGAAAGTGGTTTTAGATCAGTGGCCAGATGGGCTCGCTGATACTTTACTCCTGAAATAGACAGACTGAGCCCCTGGTGGTGCAGTGAAACACCAGAAGGTTTCTCTAACAAGGCTAGTCGCTCACCACCTGGACACAGGCGGCCTAGAGCTTTCCTTCAGTGGGGCAGGCAGTTCTGAAGGAGAGAGAACAGCAGGAGGTGAGGCAAGCATCTTACTTGGATCTTCCTCCTCAAGCGTCCAATCCCCCTGCCTTCCAAGAGAAATGGTTAGGAGGGCAGAGAGAAGTTGCAAGTGCTCTTATATTATTCCTTATGGAGAAGGAAATGGCAACCCACTCCAGTGTTCTTGCCTGGAGAATCCCAGGGACGGGGGAGCCTGGTGGGCTGCTGTCTATGGGGTCACAGAGTCGGACACGACTGAAATGACTTAGCAGTAGCAATAGCATGGAGACGAGGGTGGAACTTCTCTCTTTTCTATGGGTGTGTAAGTGGGAAGTAATTGTCGTTGTCAGTGGTGTTCTCTGTAGTCCCCACTAAGGCCAGTTTACCGTGGAGCTAGTGGGTGTGCTTCAGGGCCCTTAATGTTAGCCCCTCCGGAGGCCCTGGTACCAGGAAGAAGCAGCAACTCCACAAAATTTGGTGGAATGAAGTCCTGCTAGCCTAGAGGCCATTCTTCTTTCCCGGGGGATGGGGGTGGTCTTGGAACTGCAGGAGGTAAAGCAGGCGATGGGCACCAGTCTCCAGTGGCAATCTACACTCGATGGACCCTGTGAAGCACCGGCATCTTCCCCAAGGAGAAGAATCAGACTGAGACACTGCTCCACTTCCAGCTTGAGGGCCCTGCGACTTGGCTTTGTGGTCACCTTGGCACACCTCACTGCTGAGAACTGCCCTGCCAAGATAGGGGGTGGCAGAGATACTGGGCGTGGTGAAACCCAGCCAACTTTGGTCAGCCTGCTGTGACCTAGGACGAAAGGACTGGACTTAACTGATACTCCTCGACCACCAATATGAAGCTAAAGTAAACTTTCCTAAACTATGACTGATGAAAAAAAAAAAAACACATTTTGATTATGTTAGAAGACTGGTTTATCTTTCTACTTTATATAAGTGATATTTTAAAGTAAGTATCACATTAAGAAGTGGGCAAAGAGTATGCAAGGCTTGGAGGCTCAGTGGTAAAGAATTCAACTGCCAATTCAGAAGACTTGGGTTTGATCCCTGGGTTGGGAAGATCCCCTGGAGAAGGAAATTGCCATCCACTCCAGTATTCTTGCCTGGAAAATCCCATGGACCGAGGAACCTGGGGGTCTCCAGTCCATAGGGTCACAAAGAGTTGAACACAACTGAACAACTAAACAATAAAAGAGAAATCAACTTTCACTCCATAAAGGCAATAAAATTATGTTGAAAATAATTAAAGATTATATTACATTCCTGGATATTGTGAGGTTTTGTGGTGTTTAGCTACAGTTTAAATTTTTATATTTTCATTCTAAGGTAATATAAACTTTTGCACCAAATTTTCTGTTAAAACTTTGAAATTCTTTTCTTAAAAAAGCCCAGAAAATGTGGATTCACTTGTTTTTTTCGGTTTTCACTTTTTTTTCCCTTTAGACTAAGCAACTTTTCGAGAGCCTGTTCTTAATTCAACCTCTTAATTCCAGATACTCACCTTGAGTGGACCCAAAGTCATGTCTCTTGTTTCTGGTTTATACTCCGACACCTATTTCTCTATGGGCTTCCCAGGTGGCGCTAGTGGTAAATGTAGGAGACATAAGAGACGCAGGTTCGATTCCTGGGTTGGGAAGATCCAGGACACAGAGGAAGGCATGGAAACCCACCCCAATATTCTTGTCTGGAGAATTCTATGGACAGAGGAGCCCGGCGGGCTACAGTCTATGGGTCACACAGAGTCAGACACGGGGAGGGAGTCAGCATACATGCGTGACCATGATTCCATTAAGTGCTGGTTTTATCAGACTAGCCTTACAGCTCGAGCTACCAGAGGATTTCTATTTCTTCCTTCCTAGCTCAGTTATCTGCTTTTAGAAACACAATTATCAGTAATTTATTTTATTGATTATGGTGGTGGTACTTTAGTCACCAAGTCGTGTCTGACTCTTGAGACCCCATCCATGGTACTTTCCAGGCAAGAATACTGGAGTGGGTTGCTATTTCCTTCTCCAGGGGATTTTCCCCACCCAGGGATCAAACCTACAGAGCCATGTCTTCTGCATTGCAGGCAGATTCTTTGCTGCTGAGACATGAGGGAAGCCCTTTATTGATTATATTTTACCCCCAAATCTATGTGTTTATTACGAGTGTGTCTGTATCTGTCCCTCATGTTGCTGAACCAGTAGTAACAATTTAAAAAAAAAAGTCTTGATTTACACCCAAATTGACATCATATTTAAATAGTCTCCATTGAGAGGGATTACAGGTGCTTTGAATTTTCTATTAAAACTTTATTTTATTGTTTACACTTTATACAGTGACTATGGAACACATTAGTTGAAAATATTAAATTTTTTTCAATTTTGAAAAGAAAGTTTAATGAAAACTAGATTAGGGTATCATATTACCATATAGTTCAGAAATTATTTTACCCAACTGTCTGTGTGAATCAGGGACAGAAATCACACAAAGTTTTAAAGTTATTTTACATTTGACTTTAAAATGCATTACAATTGGTTACAGACGTCACCAGTTCAAACTAAATGAGGAAGATGAATCTAAGTTAGTCTAAAGTCTGAATATTTTTAATGTTTTTAAAATTTCTTCAAGTAAATGCAATAAACGGAAGAAGAAATGGAGTCCATTAAGCAAGGTTCTATGTTCTACAATAAAGAATGTTAGTTGTTTTATGTTTCCAAATAAATATTCTGCCCTCTCATTTCTACCCCTTAGTCCTAGTATTTACTAGTCGTTACCGTTAAGTTCAAGCATCCTTGAGACTGTTGGACAGATAACCTTAAAGATCATGTATTTATTTGTCTGGCTGTGTCAGGTCTTAGCTGCAGCATGCGGGATCTTCAATCTTCATGGCAGTATTTGGGATTTTTAGCCATGCTATGCGGGACCTTCAGTTGCAGTATGCAAACTCTTAGTTGTGGCGGGTGGGATCTAGTTCCCTGTTGTTGTTCAATCACTCAGTCATGTCCCACTCTTTGCCACCCCAGGGACTGTAGCAGGCCAGGCTTCCCTGTCCTTCACCATCTCCCAGAGCTTGCTCAAACTCATGTCCCATTGAGTCGGTGATGCCATGCAACCATTTCATCCTCTGTCACCCCCTTCTCCCATTATCAATCTTTCTCAGCATCAGGGTCTTTTCAAATTAGTCAGTTCTTCCCATCCAGTGGCCAAAGTATTGAAGTTTCAGCTTCAGCATTAGTCCTTCCAATGAATATTCAGGACTGATTTCCTTTAGGATGGACTGGTTTGATCTCCTTGCAGTCCAAGGGACTCTCAAGAGTCTTCTCCAACACCCCAGTTCAAAGGCATCAATTCTTCGGTGCTCAGATTTCTTTATGGTCCAACTCTCACATCCATACAAGACTATTGGAAAAACCATAGCTTTGACCAGATGGACCTTTGTCAGCAAAGTAATGTCTCTGGTTTTTAATATGCTGTCTAGATTTGTCATAGGTTTTCTTCCAAGGAGCAAGCGTCTTTTAATGTCATGGCTACAGTCACCATCTGCAGTGATTTTGGAGCTGAAGAAAATAAAATCTCTCACTGTTTCCATTGTTTCCACATCTACTTGCCATGAAGTGATGGGACTGGATGCCATGATCTTCATTTTTTTAATGTTGAGTTTTAAACCAGATTTTTCACTCTCCTCTTTCACTTTCATTGAGGCGCTTTAGTTCCTCTTAGCTTTCTACCATAAGGGTGGTGTCATCTGCATATCTGAGGTTGTTGCTATTTCTCCCAGCAGTCTTGATTCTGGCTTGTGCTTCATCCCACCCAGCATTTCACATGATGTACTCTACATATAAGTTAAATGAGCAGGGTGACAATGTACAGCCTTGATATACTCCTTTCCCAGTTTTGAACCAGTCCATTGTTCCGTGTCCAGTTCTAACTGTTGCTTCTTAATCTGCATATAGGTTTCTCAGGAAGCACGTAAGGTGGTCTGGTATTCCCACCTCTTGAAGCATTTTCCACACTTTGTTGTGATCCACAGAGTCAAAGGCTTTAGCATAGTCAATGAAGCAGAAGTAGATGTTTCTCTGGAATTCTCTTGCTTTTTCTATGATCCAACAGATGTTAACAATTTGACAATATCTGGTTCCTCTGCCTTTTCTAAATCCACCTTGAACCTCTGGAAGTTCTCCATTTGTGTATGTTTGAACCCTATTTTGGAGAATTTTGAGCATTAGCATGTGAAAAGAGTGCAACTGTGTGGTAGTTTGAACATTCTTTGGCATTGCCTTTCTTTAGGATTGGAACTAAACCTGACCTTTTCGAGTCCTGTGGCCACTGCTGAGTTTTCCAAGTTTGCTGGCATTTGAGTGGCAGCACATTCACAGCATCATCTTTTAGGATTTGAAAAAGCTCTTCTGAAGTTCCATCACCTCCACAAGCTTTGTTTGTAGTGATGCGTCCTAAGGCCCACTTGACTTCACACTCTAGGATGTCTGGCTCTAGGTGAGTGATCACACCATCCTGCCCATTCCAAATTACTGGTGGTCCCAAGTTAGAAGAAGTAAGGAAAATGGAGCCTGTGTTGCGGGTTAGGTGTGCATGAACTAGCCACAGGAGGCTAGAACAGCTTGGCAGTGTCCAACCCCAGAACATGGCTCATTTATTAAGTTGAACGGAAATGACAGAACCAAATTCAGCCCAGGAAACTGGGAGAGGTGCAGCAGTTCAGGCTTCTCCTGATTTCAGAGAGCATAGCCACCGGCCACAGGACTTCCCTAACTAGCTAAAACCAGCTGAAGACGCCTCCAGTTTAGAGTCACACTTAACCTGTGTCCATTCCCAGATTCTTCATTTACTGGTTTCATGAGATTAAGTTATTTCAGTTTACCATTTTTCATGATTCTTATCCCTATGCCTGGGTTTTCCTGGTAGCTCAACTGGTAAAGAACCTGCCCGCTAATGCAGAAATGCAAGAGACGTTGGTTTGATCCCTGGGTCAGGAAGATCCCCTGGAGAAGGAAATGGCAACCCACTCCGGTATTTTTGCCTGGAAAATTCCACGCACAGAGGAACCTAGTGGGGTACAGTCCATGGAGTTGCAAAAAGTCGGACATGACTGAGCACTCACGTAGGCACATACATCCCTATACCTGCCTCCCAGGATCTTCATGAAGATCAAATGAGACGATGCATGCGGAGACCCTGGCCCCGCGCCCTGTCCCCAACCCACAGCAAACACTCATCACCATTGTACAGGTACTCTAGTACTTCTGGTAAGCAGTAGGCATCAGGGAGTGTTCAGTAAGGAAGAAGATGATGTTTGGCAATCCAGGCAGTTAGACAGCATCAGATACAGCTGTCCAACAGGTACCAAGGCCACAGCCATGAGCCAAGAGTGGAGGGACCAGACTCCAGTGCCAAGGGAGGATGGAAAGTTAAACTGCTGGAGCGTAGGAGCAAGGCAGTGCTCCCAGCTCAGGAGAGAATAATAAGCAGGATTCCCAAGCCCAGGAAACAAGACAAGGATGTGTAACCAGCAAACCTCATGGAGAAAATGAAGACTGACCTCAGCTACAAGCCACAGCATAGCCCTGGGCCACCAGCAGTAAAGTGGAGTGGATGTCCAGTGTAAAACTTCTGGCCATAGCTTTTGAAATCTGCCATACACCTCACCCTACTCCAGTTAGTTCATGACTGGTCCTTGAACCAGAAAGGGCTATACCTGTTGGAGAAGATTAATGGATTTTTTTTTCAGCTTTAGTTTGATTTATTTTTGAATATGTATGATTCAGAAGTGAAAGCTATACAGAAAGGTATACACAGGAAGTCTTGCTTACTGTGTCCTCTCCACTCTACTCTCCTCCACTTCCTACAGATAACCACCCGCTACAGAGTTATCCTTTCTGTGTTTCTTTTTATAAATACAAACATATATGCGTACATATTCTTACTCCCCTTACCTCTTATATAAAAGGTTGCACACTATGTATACCTTTAGTTTTTTATTAGCAAAACACCTTGTAGACTTCTCCATACTGGAAGATGGAAATCTCTGTTCTATTTCATGGCTGCGTAGAACTCCACCATATGGATGCATCCCAGTTTTAAATTACTTATTCATTTATTTGGCTGCCCCAGGTCTTAGTTGCTCCACGTGGGATCTTAGATCTTCACTGTGACATGTGAGATTGTTAGTGGCATGCGAATTCTTAGTTGCAGCCTGTGGGATCTAGTTCCCTGATCAGGGATTGAACCCGGGCCCCACACACTGAGAGCATGGAGTCTTTAGCCATTGGACCACCAGTGAAGTCCCACTCCACAGTCATTTTGAACAAATTTCCTATTATTGCTGAGCACTTGGGTTGTTTCTCATCTTTTGCTATTAGAAACAATGGCACAAAGCATGATCCTGGCTAGATATTATTTTGTACTTTTAGAAGGTATCAGTAGGAGAGATGCTTAGAAATGCAGTGGCTGGTCAGAAGTAAGCTCATTGAAAATTTTGCTCATTATTACCAAATGTTTTGAAAGGAACTATTCCATTTATACTAGCAGTATATGAGAATTCCTGTTCCTCCACAGCCTCACCAACACATCAGGTCAAACTTTTCAACTATCACCAAGCTGGTGGGAAGGTTATAATTCTGGAGTCTAATGAAAGGTGAACTGTACTTTCATAAAAGCCACACTAAGAAATGTTTTATTATTTGGAGTGGTCCTTCTTTCCTTCTTCTCTTTCTTCCTTTAAATGCCATTGACCCAACTATTTTGTGGTTAGTTAAGTGGGTTTAGTTATGTATCCCAAAACCTAAGGCATTCTGGCTATGGTAAATTAGACTGGTTTGTGTAGGTAAGAAAGATGAAGAATTGAAAGTCCTGACTGGTGGCTGTGTCCTGGACTTTTCCCCTGGGGCCATCTTGGCTCCTGGCCACCCTCTAGCCTCTGCACCAATGCGTGCTGGGTCTCCTCGACACCGGGCTGACCTCCAGTGTCTGAGCAACATCTCCACATTCATTCTCTAACCGCAGTAGCCCTCTGGCTGCCGCCTCCCCTGTGGCACGTGGGATGCGGTGGGGAGAGTTTTGGAAGACATGCAAGTTAGTACAATAATTAGCAGACTAAGAACAAAATCACCTTGAGAGCTGTCACACAGAGGCCCCAGCCAGGGTGACAAGTTTGTGAAAGAGCACGTGTTATTTCCAATAAGTTTGATTTTCAATGAGTGGGGTCTAGAAGGATACGTCTTCTTCTAGCTTATATTTTTCTCATTTGGACTCTAGTCATTGAACATGGTTTTGAGTAAACTCCAGGAGCAGGCCTAAGGGTTTCATGGACAAAGAGGAGGCTCCTGGAGCTCAGGATTGGAAGAACAGACGCCAGCAGGGAGTCCTGGGTGTTCTGGCATGTCCACCTCTCCATCCTGGAGACGATGCTCCCACTCGTGTGAGGTGAGGCCCCTGCTGCCGATCACATGGCCACCTTCACTGCGGAATTTTCATACACAGGCTGCCACAAGCCAGACTAACACTTTTTGAGACTATGAAATAAATATATTTTCCCCAAACTTTGAAATGTAAAAAATTTTCAAAACAAAGAAATAAAATCAGATCCTGACAGATTAAAACAAGACCCAGATGGCACATCATATCATACTAGCATCTTAAACTGGGATGAAAAAAAATTAGAAATTAAACCAAAGTATCTGAGAAGTTCAGTTGCTCGGTCATGTCCAACTTTGTGACCAACTTTGCAACTGTAGCCTACCTGGCTCCTCTGTCCATGGGATTTTCCAGGCAAGAGTACTGGAGTAGGTTACATCAACTCAGCTATGACTAGCCTAGTTTTAGATCAATCTCACTAATAATTTTATTCTTTGTAGTCAAAGAATATTTAGTATATATGTATCTATTTATTTTAATTATCTTGGGACAATGGACTTCCCTGGTGGCTCAGATAGTAAAGAATCTGCCTGCAGGAGACACAGGTTCAACCCCTGGGTCAGGAAGATATCCTGGAGAAGGGAAAGGCAACCTATTCCTGAGCTTTCTAAATTATAGTGAGAAAGATTTTGCAACAGAATATTTTAGTTATAGCACCTTAAAAAAATCCCAAGTCTATAAAGTGGCGAGTCATTTTTGCTAGTTAGAGGTTATACGTATTTGTTCTTCTCCAGAGAAATTTTATTTTCATGTTGTGCTAGGCATCTCTGATACTGCTAGCTGAAAATTACTGAAACACCCATGATAGCTGTTCTTCTGTCTTTGACTCTTGTTACACTGAGCGGAGAACTTTTTTTCATATTGTGCCAAGGCAAAATTCCCCATTTGTGAATTCCCCTTTAGGGACCCCAAGGAGGTCATGCTCTGGGACATTCTCCAGCTCCAAGAGAGAATGCTGATGCTCTGTCTTGCTGCAGGAGGGAGGCTGGCTCACTTTCTTGTGTCCTCACGAACCACCATGAAGTGCATTCAGATGAGCAGTAATATGGTTCCACTGAGTGATCTTCTCAAATCACCACCTACATCCTGCCATGTGAAGGACTCTGCTTAATTTCCTTAGACTAACGTATTGATTACTAAGAGTGCAGTCTCATGAGCAGGGACTCTTTGGCACCTCAGAAACTGTCAGAGGAGCTCAAGTATATCAGTCACATTGGTGCCATGCTGGAGGCAGGGAGGGGATGTTGATGTTGCCCTACGGTCATTCTGAGAGGTTCAGAGGTCATTCATTCACTCAACAAACACTAATGGAGGACCAGGTCCTACATCAGGCCCTGGATATTGTAAAAATGTGGGGTGCCCTCCTGGAGCACTCAGTCTAGGGGTGGAGACACAAAAATTCACAAAATTTACAATATAATAAAATAAGGGCCCATATAGTGATGTCCACAGTTGGTTTCATAGCTCACAGGTATCTGTTCCTCTCATTGTTCTTCAGTCACTAAGTCACGTCCTACTCTTTTCAATGCCAGGGACTACAGCACGCCAGGCTTCTCTGTCCTTCACTATCTCTCGGAGTGTGCTCAAACTCATGGCCATTGAGTTGATGATGCCATCCAACCATCTCATCCCTGTCGCCCCCTTCTCCTCCTGCCCTCAGTCTTTCCCAGCATCAGAGTCTTTTCTAATGTGTCAGCTGTTCGCATCAGGTGGCCAAAGTATTGGAGCTTCACCTTCAGCATTAGTCCTTCCAGAGAATATTCTGGGTCGATTTCCTTTAGAATTGACTGGTTTGATCTCCTTGCTGTCCAAGGGACTCTCCTCCTAGGAATTCAGGAATTGTGATCAGGAAGACTTCACAAAGGGAAGTCTTTTGAGCTGAACTTCAAAAGACCAAAGCTCTTGACTAAACAGTAGGAAAGAAAATAGAAAGCAGCAAGTGTAGAGGCAGGGAGGGATGAGGGAGTCTGGCAGGGCAAGTAATCAAAAATGTAACTCACGAGGGATGACATCTCAGAGCAGGTGAGCAGTGAGCCAGACCCTGGAGGAAGGGTGGATATGCAGCAGAAAGAAGTGCACGGGAGGAGGAACCAGCCAGCGTGTATCAGGGTAGAGAGGGTGCCATCTCGGCCAGGCTGTCCCCAGGGTCACCAGGGTGAGCTGGCTGGCCTCAGGGAAGCAGCCCTGAAAGAACAGGAGCAGGCACATCCTCGGGGTCGGGGGCTGGTGGCTCAGAGGACAAGGTGGGGAAGGGAGAAGAGAAGGCACAGAAGCTTTGGGCCAGAGTGGCCTCAGGAAGTCAGAAGAGGAGAAAAACAATTCAGAGACTTGACACCAGCTGGCTCATTTGTCTCCCTTTGCACATCAGGAAGTTGGAGTCTCTACCAGTCTCTGTCTTATACCCTTGAAACTTTCATCCCATCCATGCCCTCCAGGCATTTCACCCCTACTTGTCACTTAGAGGAGCTTAGACATCTGAATAGACCTCCTCCAACTTTAATAAGCTTTTTAAAATGGACTTCCCTGGTGGCTCAGTGGTAAAGAACCCGCTTGCCAGTGTAGGAGATGCAGGTTCGACCCCTGGGTGGGGAAGATGCCCTGGAGAAGAAAATGGCAACCCACTCCAGCTTTCTTGCCTGGGAAATGCCATGGAAGAGGAGCCTGGCAGGCCACAGTCCACGGGGTTGCAAAAGAGTCGGAAATGACTGAGCAACTAAAAAACAACAAACTTTAATAAAACAGGAGTAGAATGAAAATCACAGAACACTGTGCTTCAGGTTTCAATGTACGTATTTCCAGAAGACTGAAACCAAGGAAAGCCAAGCAAAGGCAAGTGGATTTTCCTGGAAGAAATTAGAAATTGGAGATGAAACTTTCCCAGTGGCCAGGTAAGATTAGAAATAATCTTACATAATCTCTGGAAGGGATTATGAAATAAAACAGAGGCCGGTGCACAACTGTCCAGGGGAATGTATCCATGGAAGGTCAGCATGAAAATTTACTCTCAAGCGCAACCTTGAACCTAAAATTTTTATGACTTTCATGCATTATCTCACATTAGTAAGAGGGTCTAGCCCAGTGAAGGATACATGTTTCAAGGGATACATTGCAACTTACACCACTATCTTTTGAGATCCTGAGAGATTTCTAGTAACAGTGTGTCTAGCTATCTCTGGAAGTCTCTGTCTGAGGTTTTTCTCCCTCCTTCTGTTTTTTCTTCTCTCTGTGTGTGTTCTTCCATTTTCTTTTTTCCTGTCTTCTTTTCCACAGGACCCACCCAGGAGGAGGCAGATTCTCAAGGCCATGCCCTTACCCATCCTTGCACTGCAGCCAGACCCATGTGACCCTGGACAGCAGGGCAGGGCTCCCTGTGTCCTTTCCTCTGGCTTTAATGCCAGCATTCTTGTAGAGTGGAGTCGGGTCACTGTGCTTCATTGTTGCCTCCAAAGCAAAGGTGTTCTACATCATCCACTCTACTCTGTAGCCACAGAATCACGGACTGATCTTCGGCCTGGAAACACACCCTCATGCTGTACACCCCTGTCCTCGTAACACAGCCATGACAAATCCTGGGATTCCAGCCTTTAGGAAGTGCAATCGAGGCTCTGCAAGCCTGAGCTTTTCAGATGGAAAGCAAAACTTCTTCAATATTTAGATATGCTTTCCGCCCATTCACATGTTACGCTGTTTCTGAGGGTAACAGGATTCTCCAGGAAACAGAATTTGTCCCAGAATTTGGACACGACTGAAACAACTTAGATACTGACGAACAGGAGAAATGTTTGGTGTTGGGTGGAGTGTAGCTGATTCTTCTGAAATCACATGCCAGACATCCATTCTATATAGAAATTAAAATACTCATGCACACACACACACAACCTACTGACCTACTTTTTGTGAGTGTATTCAGTCATCTCTGACTCTTTGTGACCCCATGGACTGTAGCCCGCCAGGCCCCTCTGTCCATTGGATTTGCCAGGCCAGAATACTGGAGTGGGTTGCCATTTCTTCCTCCAGGGGATCTTCCTGACCCACTTAACCTGTTTACTTCCAGGCAATATGTTAAATGCTTTACATATAGTCTCTCATTTAATTCTTATCCCCCAAAGAATTGTAGTGTCTCACAAACATTCTGCTGCACAACAAGGTTAAGTAAATGGCAAAACAGGCACAGCCCATAAATGTGGAACTGGGACATGAATCCAGCTTCTTTCTACATTCAGGAACCCCCCCGAGGTAACACTTTTCATGTGGTGGGAAGCAGTTTTCCTGCTTGCCTCCTAGGTTGCTGAGTTAACGAATATATAGAGCCTTTAAAATCTTTTTTCAATAAGTCATCTTAAAAAGTGCCCCTAATCATCCTTGTTTTTTCTCGGAACTCCCCAGTTTGTCTATGTCATCCTCGTAATGATGTGCCCTGAGCAAAACATAGTGGCCTGGTCTATTTTCATTTTTCAGCCTGTGCAGGATATAAAAAATAAACAGCATATGGTGAAAAGTTAATGAGATTAAAAAAAAATAAGTTCACTTAAAATAATCCATGGGCTTTTCTACATGTGTTCTTGGTCTGGTTTCAAAAACCACAGGAGTTTTATATGCTTTAGAAAAGGATGAATATTTGCATTGTTACTTTGGGGTCAGTGGGAAACCAGTCTTCTAGAATCAGCACTAATAATCATGTTGTTTGTAAATAAGTGCTAAACTAGTACAAACCAAGACTACTGTGATGTGCCGCAGCGTTAAACATGCTCAAAGCAGCCCTCCACACTGTCTCCAGTTAAAAGTCTCACGCTCACATGATGCTCCTTTAGTCAATAAGACCAGTGAACTCTTACCTTCCCTCTGGCTTTACTACTAGTGTTCTTTTGTAGTGGAGAAGATGGGAAATCAGACAAATAGGTAGACCTGACCTTTTAAGAAAAACTTCCTACACCCTGAACCAAATTTAAAAAAAAAGGAAGTTAGGAATCCTGTCTTTATTTTTAAAGTATAACCATATGAAAATGTATGGTTGCTTGAGCTACCTCAGTTCTCAGCACTGAAAGAAACAAGTAATTTGAGAATGCATGTAAATAATTGTGTGTGCACATTTGTGTTCAGCCACAAGGTTCTCTCAACAATTAAGTGTAGAGCCCACTGTGGGTCCAGGATTGTTCTGTGGAGGATGGAAGAGATTGAAGACAGGGACTTAATGGAATTGGTGATCTCACTAGAGAGATGTAAGGTCCTTAATAAAATAAAGAATAGCATTAAACACTTCCCTTGTGCCAGGCACTGTGCTCAGAGCTTTGCAGGAATTATTTCGTCTGATCTTCAGAAGCCCAGAGAAGTAGGTACTATTATTTTCCACAGGAGGAAATCAAGGCTTGAGAGGTTAACTAAACTCTCAAAGAGTTGTTTGAGAATTATATAAGACACCATAATGCACTATATCAGTCAAGTGTAGATTTTGTTTTCTACTAAAAAGAAAAAATCCAAACAAAACAAAGCAAAAAAAAAAATTAGTAGCTTAAACATAAGTTTACTTCCCTCTGTCATAAACCAAGTTTGGAGGTAGAAAAGTATCTGAGCCAGCACCACAGCTGTCCTTAAACACATGGGCATACCTACCTCCACGGATCTGGGAAATGTATAGATGTCTTTGTTTTTTACAGATGGTCACATGCCCAGTTAAAAATTGGGGTTTCTCGGACCAAAGGTGAGAACAGATGTTAGATTAGGCAACTTGGATGTCTGTCACATGTATGCAAAGTGCTGGGCACCGGATAAACACGATAAATGCTAAGTAATAATCATCATGAAACTCAAAGCAGCCCAGAAGTGGCTTGGTTTATTAAGTACATCTATTTCTGCCTGAAGTTTTCTCTTTTCTAGACTCACGCCCTAATCTTAAATAGGGATGAGTGAGAAGAAGGGAGTGTGTGCTGGGTGCTCCAAAGGCTGCCTTCTGGGAGCACCAACTCCCAGGGCTGGTCTCTCCTTTTCTCCTCCAGACACGTGAGGTGGTTTGCCCCACGATTTGCACCTGTGAAAAGGTAGCAGAAAGCCAGGTCATGACACAAAGCATGGATGCTGCCCAGGCCTGGGTACTTTCCAGCCTGGGCCCCTCCTTTCGTCCCTGCCCCGTTTCAGGGACTGTAGATGATAGCTCTGGCCTCTCACAAATGCAGGAGCAGGGCAGTCATACTGCATAACTCCAGGGGAGAAGCAGCTACACTGGACACAGGTGTCCTTTATATCAGTGATGATAAGCACAACAGTCCTTGGCACTGTGCAAACAGGAGGCTCTGGGAAGGGAGCAAACTATAACTTATGGGTTGAGTGCCAACTCATTTGGTTTATTTGTTTCAAAGAGTTTCCCATGGGTCATCTCAACTTTACAAATTCCTAGGTAAGAGAGACAGTTCTGACACCATAAAACATCTGCAGTGTATGGATCTGATGAGTTTTTCATAGCTTCTTAAAACTTCTAAGCTGTTTTTAGGCCTAAGATTCTATTATGGACAGACTTGGCTTATCAGAGCGGTTGGAGGGGTAGGATAGATGGGTAGGGTGAAATGGACGGGATGGTAGGGATAAAAGCTGGAGTTTCCAGCTGCTTCATCATTGGTATGGACCAAGAAGCAGGGGCGGGGGGGTTGTGGTGGGGAGATGGTAAAAGAACGGAGAGGTGGGAACTTGACCTTTTCATTTCCTTACCCCTATATCTAATTGATTACCAAAGTCTATCAGTGTTATCTCCTTGCCCTCTCTGCCATGGAGGGCCACTGCAAGCATGCAGGAGACTGTGCAAATTAGACACACTGTCCTCAAGCAGGACTCAATGGATGGCAAGTAAGGTTCTGGCTGAAGACCCCATTCACATTCTTGGTTGGAAGCCCTTGGTCGGTGAAAAATCCACACATTCTTAAGTTGTGGACTCTTCGGAATCACTTCAGTTCAGTTGCTCAGTCGTGTCAGACTCTTTTCGACCTCATGAATTGCAGCATGCCAGGCCTCTCTGTCCATCACCAGCTCCTGGAGTTCATGCAGACTCATGTCCATTGAGTCAGTGATGCCATCCAGTCATCTCATTCTCTGTCGTCCCCTTCTCCTCCTGCCCCCAAATCCTTCCCAGCATCAGGGTCTTTTCCAATGAGTCAACTCTTCTCATGAGGTGGCCAAAGTACTGGAGTTTCAGCTTCAGCATCATCCCTTCCAAAGAAATCCCAGGGCTGATCTATGTCAGAATGGACTGGTTGGATCTCCTTGCAGTCCAAGGGACTCTCAAGAGTCTTCTCCAACACCATAGTTCAAAAGCATCAATTCTTCGGTGCTCGGCCTTCTTCACAATCCAACTCTCACATCCATACATGACCACAGGAAAAACCATAGCCTTGACTAGATGGACCTTAGTCGGCAAAGTAATGTCTGCTTCTGAATATGCTATCTAGGTTGGTCATAACTTTCCTTCCAAGGACTAAGCGTCTTTTAATTTCATGGCTGCAGTCACCATCTGCAGTGATCTTGGAGCCCAAAGAAATAAAGTCTGACACTTTCCACTGTTTCCCCATCTATTTCCCATGAAGTGATGGGACCGGATGCCATGATCTTCGTTTTCTGAATGTTGAGCTTTAAGCCAACTTTCTCACTCTCCTCTTTCACTTTCATCAAGAGGCTTTTTAGTTCCTCTTCACTTTCTGCCATAAGGGTGGTGTCATCTGCATATCTGAGGTGACTGATATTTCTCCCGGCAATCTGGATTCCAGCTTGTACCTCCATTCCCACGGTCCCTCCTGCCTCCTTCCACCTCCACCATCTCTTATCTCTCACATGGAGGATGCTCCCTCAAGACAGAGAACTGGGAGAGGAGGCACAAAGGCTCTCAAATTTAGGCTTCGGCGTGGTAGCCCGTTACGGATATCCCTTTAGTCCTAGAGATACAATGACTAGACGGAAAGAAAAGGTGCTGATGCTGCTATTTGTTTTTAGACTTGTGATCCATCAACAGACCACACAGCCTGTGGGGATCTGTGAAAAGCACACTTGTATCGCCTCCTATTTTCTAGTCTGAGTATGTTTTTAAAAGTGTAACCATTAAAACAGACTCACTTTAGGATGCTCTTTTATCCTTTCTGAGTGTCCTTATGCACAGGGAGGCTCCGCACTTGAAGGAGGCGGGCCTGGACGACCAGGGCCCGCCCCCCGCCCCCGCCCACTCGCTCCGGCCCCGCCTCTCTTCCCAGCAGCCTGAGGGCCGCGTGACCACCGGGGCCCGGGGTCAGCCCCCTGGCGCGGAGGCCCGGCCCGGGTCCCGTCGCGCGGCGCTCGGGGGACAAGCGCGGGTATAGAAGAGCCGGCTGCGGGCGGGGGCGGGGGCCGGCCCCGCGCCTCCTGCCGTCCGGGACGCCCTTTCCCTTCCTGCCCGGGTTATTTCTCCTCGCTCTTCGGGTTTCAGCCACGTTTCCTTCGGGAAGCCTTCCCTGGGGCCCCGGCTTGCGTCAGCGCCTTCGTTCGCTTCCCTCCTAGAGCCCTGCGCCTTTTCCTTCCCAGCGCGTTCTCTGCGCAACTAGACACTTTTGCGTGGGGTCACTTGATTAGTGGCGAACTAGTGGACAGGGCTGGAAGTTCCTTTTTTAAAAAAAATTCTGAGTGTGGTGGCCGCAGAGTCGAGCACAGGGCCGGTGCGGACTAGGCAGGCCTCGGCAATTATCTGCTGAATGAATGGGGTTGAATCAAGAAGCCGCCTGCCCAGCTGCTCCTGTGGGTTATCCTTTGGGAGGGAAACCTTTACCCCACTTGGTCCCTGAGAAAAGCAGGTCACCAGCACCACAGACAGAAGGACAGCCTGGGAGAGACGTCTGAGGGTCAGACAGACGCCAGGGGGGCCACTCATTTTTAAGCCCTATAGTAACACGCTACAATGTGGAAATATCCTTTAAGTTAGGGAGAGAAAAAAATATTTATGCTTAACCACTTGGGCATTTCTAGAGGAATGCACTGATAAACAAATTCCCCAGTGACATTATGTCATTTGGTATAAGAACAGCATATAACCAAATCCTTTGGCCCTTAGGAGAACAATCAGATTTGTCTGTCAGTAGTTTACCCTTTTAGAGTGCCAACTGATTCTCTTAATGAATTAGGGACAAGATGAAGATGAAGAGAGTGAAATACATATCACAAATGCGTTATGTTAATGTACGAGTTATTTTTTATTTGGAGTTTATTGTGCTTGGTAAGTAGAAATTTATATGTACTAAGAAGCAATTAATCACCAATAACAAAGATTCAGGCCTTCAGATAAGTTGCTAAAATCTTTCCAATAAATTGAGATTAGCTCTCTAAATGATTTCCTTTATATTCTTGACTAATACAAAATGACCTTAAATATGTTTACTTTTTGAGTATTTACTTACGAGGAACTAGAGTGATGTTATCAATAAAGTGCTTTTATTTAAGCAGTAGGTTATCAGTAGCCATACAGATGAATATATGACATGATGTAATCATTGGAGAAAATATTAAAATACACTAGTAGGTGCTCAATAAGTGATTCTGATGATGGCAAACAAGGACAATCCTGGGAATAAACTGAAGAAATGCCATTGAACACACATTTGCCTACAAGTTATAGAACATTTCTAAACTAAGCTGTAATTAAAAAAATTATTAAACATTCAAAATGTGGACAGTCTAGTATAAGATACATAGTACAGAGTTCCAAAATGTATTAAAGAAGTAAATGTAATTTATTTCACTGCTGTTACTATGTTTCCAGGGACTTTGGAGAGGAATTGGAGTAGTCACTGGTGAGCCTTGGAGAAGGAAATGGCAACCCACTCCACTATTCTTGCCTGGAGAATTCCATGGACAGAGGAGCTTGGTGGGCTGCAGTCTGTGGGGTCTCAGAGTTGGACACGATGGAGTGACTAACACACACACACACACTCACACTCAGTCTCTGGTGAACCTGACTTAGGGTTCTGGAAGTCTAGTTTCAGCATTGGGGATTCCGGCATCACTTCAAACTAGACTGAGGATTAGGGTGTGGTGCCCAGCTGATGGCAGCCAACAAGGCAGAGCTTCAGGGAGTGCTGTTAGGTGGGAAAGTCTGAACTCGCTTCTTTTCTGGCCAGATCCTCCATGACGTTTCATGGCACCCCTAAGTAGGTCTAATGCGTGTGTGTTTGTGTGTGTGTATGCTCTGTCGTGTTCGACTCCTTGCTATCCCAGGGACTGTAGCTACTCTGTCCATGGAGTTCCCCAGGTAAGAATACTGGAGTGGGTTGCCATTTCCTTCTCCAGCGGATCTTCCTGACCCAGGGATTGAACCCATGTCTCCTGTACTGGCAGGTGGATTCTTTACCACTGCACCACCTGGGAGATGGTTAGATAGCATCCAGGACTCAGTGAACATGAATCTGACCAAACTCTGTGAGAAAGTGGACAGAGGAGCCTGGCATGCTGCAGTCCCTGAGGTCACAGAGAGGCACACGACTTAGCGACTGAACAACAATATGTTTTAGGTAACAGTTTATCCCCCCTGTTGACAGAAGGAAGCTAGTATTTTTCTTTTTATTCTCAGGGAATGTCACAAGCTAGATTCTAGACAAGTTTGTTGAAAAAAAATAAAAGTGTAGTTTATCCTTCTCCCCATCCAGCTTATTATCCCCACTATAATATTCTTGGTAAATATAGTAGTGCTCTTGTTAGTCAAGAGTCCCCACATTTCTTTAAATTATTTCTTGCCTAGATTTTTGTTTTCAGATCCTAGTTGTTTTGCATCCTAAACTTATGAGCCACTATTACATTTGCATAGTTGCTTCAGGTCAAATGCTGTATCCCGTATCTTGCATTTACTCAGTTATTCACTGCTAACATCTAAATCAGAGATGTGAAAAGGACAATTGTTTAGTGCTTTTTAAAGTCCCTGACCAAGATAAGTAGGGAAATCCCATTAGCTCCATTCATAGCATTTCTCATAAATCTAAAAGGAAAGCAAGTGTCCAAACCCTTATTCTTTAATAGTTCTTATTTGTAAAACTTTTGACAGGGCTTTGGTCTAAATTGGTTCCAAATTATGTAAAGAACACTGAGGAATATGATGGGTTGTGAATCGTGATAGTTTCAGTTATTGAATAAATAACTAGAACAGTAAAAGGGGACTAATCTTAAAGCAAACAGTGTGATGAGGTAAAGAGAACAGAACTGTGGCATTCTTAAACTACCATCTGGCTCAATCCTCTTTAAGTGGGCAGGTTTGAAGAGCCTTTTATTCAGTGCCCTAAAACTTATTCAAGGGAATCCTATTGGAATGTCAGTTTTTCATAACATTAAAAAAACCCCACCAAACTCAACCCCATTTTTGTAACCAAAAAGTAATGTTTAACAAAGTGCTGGGTAATCCTCTGGCTAACGGTGAGGGTGTGGGGCATTCGGTGCGTGGCAGGTCGGCTGCAGGCAGGGTAAATCCACTCTGCAGCTTCTGGGCCTTCACCTCCTCAGCTCCGTCAGTGGCTAGAGTAACTTATTAAAGTTGTCATTATGGTTTGAAATTTAGGCAAGAGGTGTAAAAATAATTCATTATGAAAAATTAATGCGGTCATTTCTAGTACTTTATTTTCCATTTGAAAACTACTGTAGAATCTCCATATAGGGCAATCGAGGCAACTAACACACCAGAAACTATAATCTCCAGTTTGAATCGTGCTTTTGGGAAATGTGAAGCTATTTCATGACTTTGCTTTTGAGAAATGTGAACCTATTACATGACTTTCTAACAGACCCAACAACTGCGATTTTATTAAGTCCTGGATTTTTAAATGAAACTGTTAAGAGGCTTTTGTTTTCTCAAGAAGGTGTGTTTGAGAAGCCTAGGTTGAATAAAGAGGAGCCCACTACTACCTTCAGCAAGACGCTTTTGAAAAGGTATTTTAGCATTCTCTGTGGTTTAGGAGACAAAACCAAGTCCTGCGGGCTTTGTGCTGTGCTTCCTTACAGACTGCAGTGCCTTCTGTCTGCTTTAGGGTGTGGCATCTGCCATTGGGGAGGAGAAGCTGGCATGTGTCGCCTTTTATAGCAGACTGACTTCATTGTGCTGGGGGCCTCGATTTCATAGCCTCTTGGTTCCAATCTTCTAGTTGACTTGCTGAAGCAAAAGGAATTAAAAGAGATTTCGACCTATATACCTAGTTTTTTTCCAAGTTTCATGATTTTTCTATATAGAAAAAAAGTGTTAAGAAAAGGGCCAGAGGTGAACTTGGTGACTCATTTTCCCTTTTTAAGATTAGTTGTGAAAATAAGCCACAAAATATGGCTATCTTCTAAGAACTGATCTTAATATATTTTATCAGTTGGAAAAAAAATGTATTTTTATGACTGTATGTGTACATTTAGTTGGACTATAAATGTCTAAAAGCATAAATATGTAATTGAGTTTAGAATATATGTATAAACACATATGCAAAACAGACATATATTTGTATTTGCATATGAAAACTTAAAAAAATTCAACTTATGTGGTATCATCATGTAATTAGTATGTATTTGACTATATAAAGGGAGAAAATCCAGGAGAAAATGTCAAAGAGGCACACTAACAAGGATGTAGTATTCTCTTGGCAAAAACTGATGAATGATTTGGCATGAATTCACCTTACATTTCTCTTATTCACTTACACGTGATGATATAATTCCTGTTTTCCAGTTGTTTGGATAGACTTGCAAGTTGCTGTTTCTACATTCTATAATGACTCTTGGGTATGCACCTGATTCCCCTCCTCCACCATCAGTCACCAGTTTTTCACATATATCTTTTTCCATTTAGTCAAGTAACATATTTACAGTTGGTCAAGCAAACAAAAATAACCACTGCAGTTGAAATAAACTGAAATAACCTTTATGGAAAGCTGAAGAATTACATAATTTTAGAAAGCTACTTTCTACCAAAATCATATATATCATTTCAGCTAGCAGGACTTCTTGAAAGCTCTGGTTTCAGATGCTTTCTCTCCATGAAAACTGAGTCCACACTAGTACAACTGAGCTATTGTTTAGGTTAAGAAGTCCTGCTTTGGAAGATATTCAAGATGTTACTAGGTGACAGATTCACAATAATAAAAACATTTAAAACATCAAAAAGTGATAAAACAATGGATAGTATTTGAAGAAAAAATGTGAAACGTTTTTGCTGTAGGATTAATTTGATGGATTTACATCATCACTGATCTTATGTTTATGAAATATAACATTTCTTTTAGTTTTGTTTCACATTACTTAGAAATGAACTCATATCAAAAGGGTTAACTGTGCACCTAACCTCTCAAAGAGGATGAAAAGTGTCTACAGATTTATGAAGACATGAGATAAACCTTAGCTCTTTCTATTATGGCACCAATAGTTGAATTTCCACGTGCAAGTTGTTGGGAGCATAGCATACCACTCGACACATTTGAAGGCTTTCCTTCAGAGAGAAGACAGACAAGTGCATTGTGAGAAAATGCTCCTTTGGGAATACTTTTGTGTTTTCATTAATAAAGCCTACGTGGGCTTCCCTGGTGGCTCAGATGGTAAAGAATCTGCCTGCAGTGCAGGAGGCCCCAGTTCGATCCCCGAGTCGGAAAGATTCCCTGGAGAAGAGAATGGCTACCTACTCCAGTGTCCTTGCCTGGAGAATCCCATGGACAGAGGCGCCTGGTGGGCTATAGTCCATGGGGTCGCAGAGTCTCAGAACCCAGGGACTAAGCGTGTAGGCACACACACACTGCCTTAAAAAAAAAAAAAAGTTACATTGGCATTTCTTTGGGGCAGGTGCAGTCAGTAATAAGCATGTATTGAGTACCTGCTGTGTACAGGGCACAGAGCATCTGGAATGAGGCTAACCTTCAGTTAAAACTCTTTCCTAATTTCGCAGTTTGAAGAAGTTGTGGGAATCACACTGATGGCCCGAAATCAAGGGAGAGAGGCTAACAGGCTGAAAAATTACATAACTCTTGGGAGAGGCAGTGCTTTTGCACAGACTGCCCAAATATTTTCTTTCTCCGTCGGCTCCTCGTAACCTTTGAGGCCGACAGACAACTTTGTTCCCCGGCCCTTCTCCTCCTCTTTTGTCTGCTCGTCAGACTCGTTTTTCACCTTTGTATCGTGCCTTTTAGACGTGAAAACAAACACGCGAACGCCCGGTTGGCAAGGCGACGGAGGCACGAGGGGAAAGTGCAGCCTCCGGTCGCCCCACGCCCGCCGCGCTCCGGACGCCAGCGGCGAGGCCCGACCCGAGCTCCTCGGCCCGGGGCCGCCGGTGCCCACGAGGCTGCACACGGGCCGGGCGGGCAGGAGGGCGCAGGTCATTTGAAGGCTTTCCTTCAGAGAGAAGACAGACAAGTGCATTGTGAGAAAATGCTCCTTTGGGAATACTTTTGTGTTTTCATTAATAAAGCCTACGTGGGCTTCCCTGGTGGCTCAGATGGTAAAGAATCTGCCTGCAGTGCAGGAGGCCCCAGTTCGATCCCCGAGTCGGAAAGATTCCCTGGAGAAGAGAATGGCTACCTACTCCAGTGTCCTTGCCTGGAGAATCCCATGGACAGAGGCGCCTGGTGGGCTATAGTCCATGGGGTCGCAGAGTCTCAGAACCCAGGGACTAAGCGTGTAGGCACACACACACTGCCTTAAAAAAAAAAAAAAGTTACATTGGCATTTCTTTGGGGCAGGTGCAGTCAGTAATAAGCATGTATTGAGTACCTGCTGTGTACAGGGCACAGAGCATCTGGAATGAGGCTAACCTTCAGTTAAAACTCTTTCCTAATTTCGCAGTTTGAAGAAGTTGTGGGAATCACACTGATGGCCCGAAATCAAGGGAGAGAGGCTAACAGGCTGAAAAATTACATAACTCTTGGGAGAGGCAGTGCTTTTGCACAGACTGCCCAAATATTTTCTTTCTCCGTCGGCTCCTCGTAACCTTTGAGGCCGACAGACAACTTTGTTCCCCGGCCCTTCTCCTCCTCTTTTGTCTGCTCGTCAGACTCGTTTTTCACCTTTGTATCGTGCCTTTTAGACGTGAAAACAAACACGCGAACGCCCGGTTGGCAAGGCGACGGAGGCACGAGGGGAAAGTGCAGCCTCCGGTCGCCCCACGCCCGCCGCGCTCCGGACGCCAGCGGCGAGGCCCGACCCGAGCTCCTCGGCCCGGGGCCGCCGGTGCCCACGAGGCTGCACACGGGCCGGGCGGGCAGGAGGGCGCAGGGCCCCGCGGGCTCCGGCGGCCCAGGTCTGAGTCCAGTCCGCGTTTTGCGAGTGCGCCCGAGCAGAGAAAAGTGAATAATAGTTGCTCGGGCTCGCCAGGCTCCCTCTCAAGCCATGCTGGGCCCGAGCGGCTCAAGTCAGTCGTGTATTTTTACCCATATCCGGGGTAGAGAGGAAAAAGAGAAAAAGTTTCATTTAAACCTGCACTAAAAACTTTCACCCTGAAATCACACAGCGGGAACAGGCCCAGACCGTAAGGCGTAGACTCCCGGTTCGGCTCCGGCGGGGCCCGTGTAGGGAGGGAAGTGGGGAGGGGGCTCGCTCGATTCCCGTCGGGGCGTGTGGATGCGCACAGGAGGGGCCGCGGACTAAAAAGTGGGTTTTATTGTCTCCCCCCGCGCTCCCCCGTCCAGCCTCGCCACGCCGCGGCGATCATGGCCGCGCGGGCCGCAGCAGCAGCAGCGCGGGCGGGCAGTGGCGAGCGGCGGGCGCCCCCGGGGCCGCGGCCGGCGCCCGGGGCCCGGGACCTGGAGGCGGGGGCGCGCGGCGCGGCGGCACCGGGACCCATGCTGGGGGGCGGCGACGGCAGCGGCCTGAGTAATGTGTCCCCCCCCCCCCCGCCCGGCCTCGCCACGCCGCGGCGATCATGGCCGCGCGGGCAGCAGCAGCAGCGCGGGCGGGCAGCGGCGAGCGGCAGACGCCCCCCGGGCCGCGGCCGGCGCCCGGGGCCCGGGACCTGGAGGCGGGGGCGCGCGGCGCGGCTGCACCGGGACCCATGCTGGGGGGCGGCGACGGCAGCGGCCTGAGTAATGTGCACCACCACCCCCTGCACCCCCGTCACGAACTGAACATGGCCCATAACGCGAGCGCCGCGGCCGCGGTCGCCGCCAGCACTAACAGCGCCAAGAGCGGCGGCTTCGAGGCGGAGGGTGGAAGCGCCGCCGCGCTGTCCTCCTCCTCCTCCTCCTCCGCCGCGGCGGCGGCAGCGGCGTCCTCCTCTTCCTCCTCGTCGGGCCCGGGCTCGGCCATGGAGACGGGGCTGCTCCCCAACCACAAACTGAAAACCGTTGGCGAAGCCCCCGCCGCAGCGCCCCACCAGCAGCAGCACCACCACCATCACCACCACCATGCCCACCACCTCCAACACCACCACCACCACCATGCCCACCACCTCCACCACCTCCACCACCACGCACTACAGCAGCAGCTAAACCAGTTCCAGCAGCAGCAGCAGCAACCACAGCAGCAGCAGCAGCAGCACCAACATCCCATTTCCAACAACAACAGCCTCGGCGGCGCGGGCGGCGGCACGCCTCAGCCCGGTGCCGACATGGAGCAGCCGCAACATGGAGGCGCCAAGGACGGTGCCGCCGCGGGCAGCCAGGCCGAGCCCCCGGGCCAGCCGCTGCTGAGCAAGCCGGGTGACGAGGACGACGCGCCGCCCAAGATGGGGGAGCCGGCAGGCGGCCGGTTCGAGCAGCCGGGCCTGGGCGCCCTAGGCGCGCAGCAGCAGCCGCCGCCGCCGCCGCCGCCGGTCGCCGTGCCCGGGGGCGGCGGAGGCGGCCCGGCGGCCGTCTCGGAGTTTAATAATTACTATGGCAGCGCTGCCCCAGCTAGCGGCGGCCCCGGCGGCCGCGCTGGGCCTTGCTTTGATCAACATGGCGGACAACAAAGCCCCGGGATGGGGCTGATGCACTCCGCCTCAGCTGCCGCTGGAGCCCCCAACAGCATGGACCCCCTGCAGAACTCCCACGAAGGGTACCCCAACAGCCAGTACAACCATTATCCGGGCTACAGCCGGCCCAGCGCGGGCGGCGGCGGCGGCGGCGGCGGTGGAGGAGGAGGAGGAGGAGGAGGAGGAGGCAGCGGAGGAGGAGGACTGTCTCTTATACACATCTTGGCTCAGATGGCAAAGAAACTTCCTGCAGTGTGGGAGACCTGGGTTCAATCCCTGAGTCGGGAAGAAAATGGCAGGAAGGAAATGGCAACCCACTCCTGTAGTCTTGCCTGGGGAATTCCATGGACAGAGGAGCTTGGTGGGCTACAGTCAATGATACTGCAAAGAGTCAGACATGGCTGAGCGACTAAACACACTTTCATTCTTCCACTGTCTGGAAATGGCATCACCATCACATGCTACATTCCCATGTGCACATCTGTTTCCAAAATTCTATTTTTTTCCATTAATTGTTTCCTGTGGCTACATTGGCTTCCAGCGCTTCGCCGGGCAGAACCAGCACCCGTCGGGGGCCACCCCGACCCTCAACCAGCTGCTCACCTCGCCCAGCCCCATGATGAGGAGCTACGGCGGCAGCTACCCGGACTACAGCAGCCCCAGCGCGCCGCCGCCGCCGCCGCCGCCGTCGCAGCCCCAGTCCCAGGCGGCGGCAGCGGCGGCGGGGGCGGCGGCGGGCGGCCAGCAGGCGGCCGCGGGCATGGGCTTGGGCAAGGACATGGGCGCCCAGTACGCCGCTGCCAGCCCGGCCTGGGCGGCCGCGCAACAAAGGAGCCACCCGGCGATGAGCCCCGGCACCCCCGGCCCGACCATGGGCAGATCCCAGGTAACCTCCGCGCCGGCCGGGCCTGCTTCCGCCGCGGCGGCCTCGCCGCGCGCCGCGAGCCCTGTAGTTTCTTTTCTTTCCGCGTTACTTTTTCTGCGTCTTCGGCCCTGGTGGGGGGGTGGTGGTGGTGTGTGTGTGTGAGGCGGAGGTGGGGGGGCGAGGCGCCCAAAGCCATTTTAACTCGCGGCTGCCTTGCTCCGAGGCCCGGCGGCGCGCAGGATCGGAGTGCGCGGCCCGGGGCCCCGGGGGCGGAAAGGGGGTCCCTCGCCGAGGCCCGGGACGGGCGCCGCGGTGGCCGGGCGCCGAGCGCCCGCCTCGACACCCCCGCCCCGGGCGCCGAGCCGCGCGGCCGGGACCGCGCCACTGGGAAGCCGTGTGGGCGCCGGGGACCGTTCGGGCAGCTTTATTTTATTTATTTATTTATTTTTACCACAGAAATAGGCGCTCCGGGCCGGTAGGGTCTGAGGAGGAATAACTGCCCCCCGCTTCTCGGGTAGCGCCCACCATGAGCTCGAACTGAGGAAAGAATGAGGAACTTTGTCCTACCTCAGGCCACACCGCGTTTTTCCCTCTTAGAGCTCACAAGGTGAAGGCAGGAGGGAAAAAAAAAAAAGGTTAGCTTTGTGGCAGCCGAGCGTGTTTCGTAGTTGTGCCCAGGCATTCGGCGATATTCGACGCGGGCATCGAGTTTTGAGCGTTTAGTAGCCAAGAAGAGTACCCACGTCTTACAACGATGGGGAGGAAAACGACCCTAAAATATATCGATTCATTCCCAAGAATAAGCCGGGGAAATCCATTATTTGGCTTGCAGGCTGCTTGAAAGGAGTCACCTTCAACGGATAGGCTGCGTTAAAGGAACACATTCCGGTTAAACTGAACTTATTTGGATCGTGGATTAGGCGTACGTTTTTAGTCAGCGAACCCAGGGAAGGAGCAGACCAGTGAAAATGGATCTTTTTGGATCAGATTTATTTGGATTTTTAATTTCCTGTCCCCCCCAAGTCCTGCAGCGTTATTAGGAAGAATCCTGCAC
The DNA here is from genome assembly GCA_006408675.1 of Madoqua kirkii. Lineage (NCBI taxonomy): Eukaryota > Metazoa > Chordata > Mammalia > Artiodactyla > Bovidae > Madoqua > Madoqua kirkii. The sequence goes on from SJYC01076890.1 coordinate 62,207, forward strand.
TCTTGCTGTTTCTCGCTCGGAGGCTGAGCCTAAAGACTGACTTGATCTCCTTTGCAAGGTTTGGAATTTGAATTGTGGAGGTAAACTGGCTGTAATAGTCTCCAGACAGCTGCCTCTGAGTTGACATCTAATCTGCCATCTGATTGGCTCCCCTCTCACCATTGGGCATTTAGCACTGCTGATGTAAATAGAAGTGCTGAGCGTACAGTCACAAAAATTCTTGCCACAAATAATAACTGAGCTCTATTACATGCAGATGTAAGGTGGAATATTATTTAAAGCTTAAATTATTATGAATCACAGTAACTAATAAGAGGATTAAATACCTAAAAACATCACACTGGTGTCCAGTATTGGGCACTTAGAAAATTCAGCTGTTTGACAGTCTCAGCATAGCCATTGCATATCTCATTCACTATAATTGTAGGGTGAGATATGGCAATTGAAAAAGAATTAAACCAAGAATTTTACCAATTTCTGGATTTGGAAAGCTTTTATAAAATTACCCTTTATGCATTAAACCATGAAAAAAATTGGAATTATGTCATCACATGTAGTTTAATATAAAATTAAAACTTGTAACATTAAAAAGGTCATGATTCTGATAGCCAGTGGTATATTTTAGTAATACTTAATTAGCTTTATGACAAGATTAAAACTATATTTCTGGTAAGTTGTGCTTTAACAATTCTGATCGTTTTTAGATGTTAGTGGATGAGGAGTTTCAGTTAGAATGGATGTGATGTTTAAGAAAACATGAAGTGGGAAAACTATAATAATTTTTGCAGACAACAACTAGTTAAAAGGGAAGAAATGGACCTTCTTGTGAAATTTAAAAAATTATTTTATATTTGCTTCTGATTTGGAAGCAAATGCCTCAGAAATCTGTCCCCCTCCCCTTGATGATCTTGCTAGATCAGGTTATGTGAGCCTTATTTGAACTGCTTACACAATGTTTTAGGGAAACTATTATTTGCAAATTGTGCTGGGTTTCTTCCAAATAGTTTTTCTTTCATGGACATTAGAATTTTTTAAACTTTTTTAACATTAAAATATGTTAAAAAGGAATAATGGTGGCTGTAATATCTGTTTTTACTTAGCTCATTTGCTTTAGGAAGGTGTATTTTAATAATAACCGTATTTTAGATGAGAGACTTGTCAGAATGTATGCAGTACTGAATTTAACAGATAATTATGTGAATCCCAGGCTGAGGACGTTGGGAGTCCACTCCTTTCTAATCTTCAGTAGTAGATAGAGTTTTACAGTTAATGATAATACATTTTCCTATTCTTCATAGAAAACTTGGGATTCTGATTTTTTTGATTTGGATAGGTAAAAACATAGGAAGACTTTGTGTAAATAAACCCACGTAATTAATTTTGAAAAGATTTGCTTTGTCAGCTTCCTTTTAAAGGGACAGTTTAGAATTCACATCTCTCTAAGCCAGTAACGAGGATGATAGAGGCAGATGTAGGTCGGTGTTATTTTATGGTATTTCTTCATAGTGGTACCAATCATTTTAAGTATTTTGTTTTCTTGGAATGAGAGTGAATCCTTTATGTCCTCAGTATGACCCTTAGGAATAGCTTTTTTTGTTTTAAAGGGGGGAAGAAAATTGCCGGGCATATGACCTAGATTCACTGATTTCTTGTAGGTACTATACCGTATAACATGTGGAATGTGTTTTGGTATTTTTTGTTTTTGGAAGGCTGCTATTCTTTTGTATTTGTTATGATAGTTATACTAAGGATCAGTGGTTTGTCCAAAACATTAGATTACTATGTAACTATAGGTCATGAAATACTATTAAATTTTCTCATGGCTTTTAACATGTTTAGTTTCATTTTTGATTTTAGGAATGGATTCATTGGGTGGCAAATCTTTTTGTAATTGAGAATAAAACGTGTGTATATTGTAATGGGAGGGTCTTTTTAAAAAGTGAAATAAGGCATTTTACAATATACTTAGTGGATTTTATGAGATAAAGTATTCAGATAAAGCAATCTCCAAAGGAATACTGAGGTCTGCTCACATATCTAAGATTTTGAGATGTCCATATTTGTGCTGAATTTCATTAGTGCTATTTTAACTTTAATTTTATAGAATATAATACAACATAATTTTTAAAAAAGCCTTATTTACCATTAAAAGAAAACTGATTAGCTGATTTCAAAGCATTAAGTTTTGTAAGTAAGGAGACTTACAGGCTGGTTCCTGATTACCTTAAAGTTTGTATAAGATACATTATAACACTCTCCCACTTTCCCACGCAGTGCACTGTTATCCTATATGATATGTTAACTTTTGTAAAAAAATATTTGTGGACTAAATTGATATATTTGCTGAGCTATGACTGGCCAGCTGCCCCATTGTTAAGAGGAGGTGGAATTGGCAACTGTGGTTCTTTTAAAAAACAAAGAAAATACGATGAAAAATGTCAACTGTTTTCTGTTTTTCTGGGTTATCTGAAATGGAATTGTGCATGGCCTAAAATTGTTTTCCTTGAGGATCCTGATTTCTGTGTACTTTTGGCATTTTTTTTTTTTAAGGCAACTACTCTGTAAGACAGCTGTCACTTAAATTTATGTTTATATTAACACAAAATCAATACGTATATTCTAGGGAACAACATATTCTTACCTTGCATCTGTATAAGAAACTCTAATCCCTTGTTTTTCTTTGATTTTGTTTTTTTAATCTATATTCAGGAATGAATTTTTGCAAAGCTTTTTATACTCATTCCATTTTTCCCATGTCATGTTGTATCAGGAGCATCTGAATTGTGTTGTGGATATGGAAATATTCCAAATCACACCTAGACACTTGTACTATTGAACTACCCTCTAACTACCATTTTCTTTCATTAAAACTGTAAGAATAACATCTTCACTCTGGCATAAAAATATATTAATTCTGGCTTGAGAACCGATTTAAAAAATGTAAGACAGTGTAGAGGAAGTCTCTTAATATACAACCCATGTGGTAGTTTTATTAGACCTAGACACATTTTAAAGAAAACAGATGTAACAGAGGGTGGTTGAATTTTCAGGTCTATTTGAATGGACTTTATTACTTTATAATTTGGAGCTGGGTGTATCTGAAAAAAAATGAATTCTGATGTAATAGGAACTTATTTCCCTAAGATAAATACCAGTGTGGCAGGCAAACCAAAAAGATGATCATTTCATTTATTTAACCCTGTTCTCTCCTAGCAAGAAAGTAGTTTCATTAAAAAAAAATTTTTTTTGAGGGGGGAGTGGTTTCTATAAAATTTTGCCTGACTTGAAGTTGTAAATTTTGGGTGTGTTGGCATAGGAAACTGTTAGCTTTTTGCCTCCTGTCCTGAGTGGAGAGGTTTTTCTTCCTTCTCTGCAGGAGCTTGATACTGCTCACTTAATTGATCTGTGTGCTTTGATCCATATTTGAGGAAAGGGAACTAGTATTTCACTTGTGTCACTTTCATTTTGGGCTCTGTGTAGATATATAAATTTGAGTCTTAAATATTTGTGTTTGAAAGAACTGTTGTGTGTTTCTTAAAACAACAGATTTATGGAGGCTCAGAATGAGTATTAATAAAGCTCAAGTTCCATTAGTTTTGGGAGTAATATATAGATTTTCAAAATGGATATTACAAAAACTTATGACATTTTATAATCCTCTTTTTTACTTGAGGGCCATATCCCTGTCCTTGGCCTTTTGGGAATTGGGTAGTTTTTGAACACGTGCCTTTTTAGAGGGGTCTTCTTTATCAGGAGATCACTGTGGGTACGTAAAGGAGAGCTGCGTTCTTGCTTTGTGTGCATGCTTGAGGCTGAGGAGTCCCAAGTCTTTGTTTCCCTGGGTGTGGAGTTGGGGAGCAACCAGGCAAAACTGCTCATCCACCAGGGGCGTATTTATGTGGGTGTAGATCTGTTACACAGTATTGCTTTTTCCAGTTTGGAGGCTGTTTATATAAGACTTGAGCGGCCTTTTTTGGTTTAATTGAGTGGTTGAGTGAATTAATTTTGACCTAAAATGTTTTTATATGTTTGTGACTTTTTCTTTTAGAAATTTGCCTAAAATGACTTAGGTATAATTACCTAAATATTATTAAGCATCCACTTATTTTGCTGTATGCCACTGGAATGAATGAAATTGTTGATATAGGTATACTGTAGTTTTAACGATTCATGTTAATTGAGTGACCTGAAGTGAAAGTTGCTCAGTCATATCAGATAAGACCCCATGGAGTATCCAGTCCATGGAATTCTCCCAGCCAGAATACTGGAGTGGGCAGCTGTTCCCTTCTCCAGGAGATCTTCCCAACCAAGGGATTGAACCCTGGTCTCCTGCATTGTAGGCAGATTCTTTACCAGCTGAGCCACCAGGGAAACCCCTAATTAAACTCACTAATTGAGTGAGTGAGTTTATCAAAGTAAAATATGTGTTTCCACAGTAAGTTTTCAACAAATATGTTCTATTTTCAAAGTCTTTAACTCCGAGTAATTCTAAGAAAACGGTTTCCTTATATTAGTTGAAGAGGATCCAGAAACCAGTTTTTTAAACCTACTTCTGAATAGATCAATGCCAAGGTAAAAAGGTCCATATAGTCAAGGCTGTGGCCTTCCCAGTGGTCCTGTCCTGCTGTGAGTGCTGGATGGTAAGGAAGGTGCAGCACCAAAGAATCGATGCCTTCAAACTGTGGTGCTGCAGAGGACTCCTGAGAGTCCCTTGGACAGCAAGGAGGGCAAATTAGTCAGTCTTAAGGGAAATGAACTCTGAATACTCAATGAAAGGACTGATGCTGAAGCTGAAACTCCAGTGTTTTGGTCATCTGATGTGAACAGCTGGTTCATTGAAAGAGTCCCTGGTGCTGGGAAACATTGAAGGCAGGAGAAGGGGGCATCAGATGATATGGCTGGATGGCATCACTGATGCAATGGACATGAGCTTGGGCAAACTTCGGGAGATGTTGAAGGACAGGGAGGCATGTTGTGCTGCAGTCCATGGGGTTGCAAAGAGCAGGACGTGACTGGGCGACTGAACAACAACAAGGATATTAGAAGGCTGTGGAGTTCAGTAGGTGAACTGATGATGAAATTGATATGTTTCTTGATTGATACTCATTGCTAGGAAAGAGACTAAAGCCATAAAATCTTAAGCATATCTCATCTATCCATAGATTTTCTTATTTTTGGTAGGATGGCAGCAAAGTCTGGAGTAGATCTATCACAGAAAAGCAGTTCTTTTGAACTGAAGTTTCGGAGAAGGCAACGGCACCCCACTTCAGCACTCTTGCTTGGAAAATCCCATGGACAGAGGAGCCTGGTGAGCTGCAGTCCATGGGGTCACTAAGAGTCGGACTTGACTCAGTGACTTCACTTTCACTTTTAATTTTCATGCATTGGAGAAGGAAATGGCAACCCACTCCAGTGTTCTTGCCTGGAGAATCCCAGGGACAGGGGAGCCTCACGGGCTGCCATCTATGGGGTCGCACAGAGTCGGGCACAACTGAAGCAACTTAGCAGTAGCAGCAGCAGCATGGAGTAGGTTTGGCCTCTGTTACCTCCATTCTGTTAAGATGTGCTTTGTCTCTTTGGGCCTTGATAAAAGATGAAATTTGAGAATCAGAGTAGAAGTTATTCCTTATTAAGCGACTCTAGAAAGGAAGCTATAATTTGATGAAATCCAGGAGAAAATTCTAGACCGCTTTTCTTCTAAATATGGGATGCTAAAAAAGTTATATATGTATTGGTTTTTGGTTGTGGCAGAATGTATATTACATAAAATTTGCCACTTTAGGGTACAGTTCAGTGGCATTAAGTACATTCAGATTGTTGTGCAACCATTGCTCCATCTTTTTCCAGGATATTTTCATCCTCCTAAATGAACACATAGTTTTCTTCCTTTTCTTGTCAAAATTTAAAATTGTTGGCTATTAACATATAAATAAAATAAGCTTATTTTTATAACCATTAAGCTTGCTACTTCATAGTTTATGAGTAAATCCTCCCTCCAAGGAATAGTAATGGTGTTTTTGGTTTGTTTTTAGTCCATTGCTTCTAACTCTAACTTAAGTGTAATCGTCCCAGTTTTTGTCAGTTTGGAAATGTGCATTGTGTAGGTTGTTTCATTGTCAGTTATGGTGTTAAAAGCTGAAAAGCAACTTTTCGAAGCCTTTCTGTTTAAAGGTTTGAGGTACTTTGTTGGGAGAAATCTGGGACTTTGTTAGATAATAGGATATGGAAATGAACTGTTAGCATGATCATTTTACCCTTACATCTCTTCATCTTTTGCATTTTTGGCCTCGTTTAAAAATTACTGGTTTTATCTTTCTGTTATTAGTGGAGATCACTTATAATGATAATTTTTGTAAAAAGTGTATTTTATGTTTTAAGGCATCTCACCTCCTAACCCAGAGCAAGCAACCAAACCACATGCCCGTTTTCACAGTGTTCTGTGCCCTGGGTCTGTGCATCCCTCCTCATGTTTTTATCATCCTCTGCAAAACTGCAGAAAGTCTTTGTAGGTGGAAAAATTCCTAAATTAAGGTGATTGGCCTTTTGATGAAATGTTTGAGGCAGCTACAAAGGGATCTTTCTTGGGCCCTGGTTAGTCTTTCTCATGAACAGGCTCTGTGTGTGTAAAATATTGGCATTGTGTTTCAGTTACTGTTGATGCTGATAAGTGGTCACATCTTTTTACGATCAGTGATGTACTTTAACCCCAGATTCTCCAGAGGGCACAGAGAAAATGAACTGTGGTTTAAGAGCTCATACGGGCAGCAACAATTACTTCTCAAGGTGTAAACATTTAGCATTTATGTGTGATGTGAGGTGTACGTCAGGTAAATATCTACTCTACACTATCCACTGGGAAATATTTATTTCACCTACTTTCTTAATCAGCCCGTGTGCCAGCTGCAGCGGGTAGCCAGGCGGTGGGGCTCACTCCTGCTCCTGTGCGCAGCTCAGGCCAGAGACATCCTGCCAGAGCCTGCTCCCGCTGTACCTGGCCTTGGTAGTTTTGGCATCTCGTTGACTTAGAACTGGCTCATTTAAACAGTGTGCAAAGAGCAACCATGTGGGTCAGCAGTCTGTCAGCCTGCCTTTTTTGCATGTGGGAGTGGATTTTGGCAAAACAAATAATTGTCGATTGTTGTGATAGAGTCGATGTGGGCTAGTGACTCTTCATTTCTACCAATCAGTTGTTGGCTTGGTGCCAGAGCAAAATAAGGATCCACTACAGAGAATAATAACTAGAAGAAGAGAAGAGGATCACTTTGAAATTTACATAGAGAGGTTCTTCTTTTTCTCAGTTTTCTACATTATATGGGCTCTTGGGGAAAAAAGTTAAAACAGTCTGCTCAGATTTAGGAAGATACTTAGATTGCTAGAGTATTTTTGGTAACTGTTTAGATAATGTATGCTGGCTGAGGAGTAAATTCAGCTACTGCTTCTGGGTCCTGAAATAAACCTCAGAAAGCAAAGCATTGATGGTTAGTGGAGGATGTTTCAGAATTCTTAGTATCTCCTGTTTCTTTTTGTGATGAGCATCTCAGAAGTAAACCGCTCATAATGCTTCAGAGTCTAATTTTCGGAAATTGTTGGTAATTCTGAAATTTGTCTAGAATTTGGCATATAATTTCTGAAATTTTAAGAGCGGATTTTAAGATTCAGGGACCATATGTTTATGCATGAGAGTAACTTACTGATTGTATTTTTTTAATAATAAATTTGCTTCACCCAGTGAATTATTACTGACGTTGGAAACAAAAAGGGAAAACATGGCCACTGCTGAGCAAATATCTTTCTTAAGGGCCAATTTCTGAGGGAACTGATATGTTTGAATATCAGTTTGTTTCTTGTGATGATGAGGGTTTATGAGAACATAAATGTATCACAAGCTGTCCCGATGTAAGGGAAGGGTCATGGGCTTGGAGTTGGTCAGACCTCGGATTCCTCTGGAGGCTTCAGTGCTCATTTTCTTGGAGATCTGACAGGACTCAGTTTTCCTTCTTGCACTATGGCCTGCTGGGCGGGGTGACCACCAAGAGCATAGCCATCAGTCCTGTAGCGTCTTGAAGTGGCACCACTTGTCTACCTGCGGCTGTAGAAAAGGGGGCCCGGGATCTTGTTCTCCGCCTGGCCCTGCTGCACTTAAGGGTGCGGTTGAGGACAAGCCTTTGCCTCCATCAGTTGATGACCCCTAGTCCCTTCCAGCTGTAAAACCCTGTGACGCTTTGAAATATTTTTTAAAAGAATGTACTACCTAATCAGTTATGCACTACGAATATCTTATTAAACTACACTAGATCCCAGACATGTTCAGAGAATATCAACTGAGCCCAGTGCAGATATACAGATTTCATGAATTCCAGAGTAATTTCTCTCACAAAATGTAGTTATGTGCTGATTGGACTCTTGTAAACGGTTACATGAAACTGCTTTTGGTTTGCTGGTAGAGCCCAGGGGAGACCGACGCCTGTAAACCATGCCAAGGCCCCTGCGATAGTCATCCTACGTATTAGGAATTTCTGTTCTCTGGCCAAGAGTCACTTCTTTTTCTTCTGTCTCTTAGGCCTTTCCACTTTAATGGTCTGCAGAAAAGACTGTCTCTCTAGTGGAAGTACTTTTTTGCAAAGGAACAAAGTTTCAAAAATTTAAAATTAGCTTCTATGATGCTCTGAGTGGTAAGCTTTGGTCTCTCATTGGTTAAGTAACTTGCTTCTGTATCTGCTTCAGCTTCACTTCTGATTTCATGGTTCAGATTTGGTCCTTAGCCAGATTATAATTTACATATCATGGAAGTTTAGGTCTGCCCTCAGAATCAAAACCGGAATCAAATCAAAATGTAAAATCTGAGAATGCCATGGGACTGCCTCAAATATGCAGAGAAGAGCAGTTTTTCCTTTTTATGCTGAGATTTTTAAAAGTGCCAGGGACAAAATTTAATTCTATTATGAACAAATACTTAACAAGCACCACTTGGTGCTTAAGATACAAAGAGTAAATATAACATATGATCTGTAATTTTCCCTGGTGAATGAATTATCAGAAACCCCTGGTGTCTTACAAAGTGGAAATTAAAATGAATGGCTACATTATTCTTCTGCAGTTCTCTGCAGAAAGACTGTATCTGTCAGGGTGTATCATCTTATTTGAAGAGCAGATGATAATGTATCCAAATGGAAAATTTCCTGTTGAGTGTGTTATTATACATTTTGCTATTTGATGCGGAAGGTCAGTACACTTGGAGGTGGTTCTTAGGTGCTGCGACACTGATGAGAAAGTGATCTTAGTTTGGGTGTTATTTTGGATATTGTACAGTGATTTTTTTTTTCTGCTAAAGAAACAATTTTATAATATCAATACCATGAAGGATTTAAAATTCAATTCATTGACCTTCCCTGAACAGCTTTCAAAATGTCGGGGCTTTGGGACTATCGATTTATGTCAGTGTCGTGAGCTGGAGCGCCAAGCTGCTGTTTTTGCAGGGCCTACTGGGTACTTGGCTGTGTGTTGGATCCTTTGAGAAGTCTTGGCCTTTAGCTAGTCCTGGTCTTTAGCAGAGACCAAAGACAGGTAGGCATGCTACATGATACAGTGTGCACGGTTTAGAGGGGCACCTCACAAACCAGGTTGCCGTGGGGTCGGAGCAGGAGGGCTCTGCTGTGTAGCAGGGCTCGGAAGCGGAGATCTGTTTGGAATCAGAAGCTGACCACTAGAAGAGGTGCGGGCCTGAGCGCACGGGGCGGAACCGAAGGAGTGCAGGCTGGAGAGCCTGCAGGCTGGGCACTCACCACCTGTGTGCCCCTGAGCAAGTCCCTTCACCTCTCTAAGGTGTGTAGCCTCTTCATTTCCAAGAGATGGGAAAGAATTCTCAGTCATGGAATTCTTGGGAGAAGCTGATTTGACGATATACTGGTGTACTACCTGGCAAGGGTAGGGATGCATGATAAGGAACTGAAATGAGATGGGGGTGATTCTGTATTAGTCAGTTTAACAGCCTATTAATCTTTCCTCTCAGAACAGATAGGTTAATATTTGAAGCTTATTTCTAACCCAGACAGTGTCAGCTTTTTATTGCCCTGTATGCCATCACCTTGCCAGGAGTTTAGGAAAGGTGATGAAGCAGTTGATCACATTTCTAAAATGCCTCGTGTAGTTTGCCCCTGTATTTTGCAGTCATGTATTTCCTGGTAAGGAAAAATAAATTCGAAAGATCGGTAATTAGAACATTTAATTTGACCATCATCAACAAACATTTAATAATGTTGGTGTAGCGGCACTGCATTAGTTTAAAAGATATCCAGAGAAGATGGGAAAATAGTTATACATCATGGTGTTCATTGTTTAGTATAGAAGAGTATTCTTAGATTGCTGAATGAACATCAGCAAGTAAAGTAAATAAAGATAGCTTGTGGGATATTTTTACTTTACTTACCATTCAATTTGACTAGAAATATGGATTGAATTATACTGTTTATAGACTGGCCTCATAAGCAGTCTAAATTTCGAGTTGAAAGTAATTGGGTGGTAGCCAGACAATTTGCAAGTTGGTGAAATGGGTCTTTTGCTTCCGATTAATTTTTCTCTGGGTTTTGAACAAGTAGTTTAACTGTTGAAAAGTTTAAAAAAGTCGTCGTCATGTTTGTATGAGGTTGTGGGGTGTGAAACCCTTCCCTTCCCCTACTCTTGGTGCCAACTCCCTTTCACTTCCGGAGGCTGGATAGACACAGCTCCGGGATGCTGTGCCAAGCAGCCTGCCTGCTGGTGGGCAGAGGTGCGCTTCGTGGACCGCTTGGCTGTTTCCCTTGGTTTCTCACCTGGTACCCGTTGTGTGTGGCAGGACTTTGTCCTTCTTCCTCCCCTGAGATATTTGTCAGACGTGTGAGCATTTTAAAAGTGTTTCACTTGTATTCAACGATTCATTAGTGAAAATAGAACATGAAAAGCAATTTTGTGTTTTGTCTTTCCCTGGGTATGAAGATCCTGTAATTTTCCATGCTGCTCTATTATTAGTGAAGAGAGAGAGAAGAATGGAGGGAGAGGATGGATTTTATTTAAGACAGTTATATTCAGATAACTTGAAGGAATGTAGCTTTCTCAGTGTAAATACCTTTTCTTGATGTTTTATGGTTCTTTGAAAAACTAATGCAAAAAATAAATTGTAATCAGCTATTTGAGCCAACTGGTCATCCAGTGTGGTGAGTTTTATTGTTCATGTGTCTAGAAGTTTCACATAAGTGCATCTTGTGAAGAGGGGGATGTACTAGCCTGGCTCACCCAGTAATGCTGAAATCTGGATTTGATTTGCATGTGTGGTATTTTTTAGGGACTTCAAAGTTTCACACATGCAGTAAATGAGGTAGTGTGTAGCATGTCACATGATCAAAATATTTTCCCCCTTGCTGCTGCCAGAAGCTATCTATTGCTTTTCAACATTCTTACTTGTTGGGCATCATGCCAAGATGTTTAAGACAACCCCTTACGTGAGCTGTTCCATTCTTAACCTCTTTGACTGAAGTGCCGTGACCTTCACATATGTAGATTAGCCATGTGCTCTGTGAATTGAAACTTGCTGCCTCAGGAAGAAAGGGTTTTTCTTTTTATTCCACTGGGAATTTGACAGCCATTCATCCCTGACCTGGGCAGAGGTAATGCAAGGAAATTGGATCAAATGGAACGTGGACAGATAACACAGGGAGGCAGCAGGCTCACCTCCTTGTCGACAATGAGACTAACTGTGGTGTGGATAATGTGCTGATGGGAAGGATCCGAAAAGCAGTACATACACAGAGAGAGGGAAATAAACGTGGGAATTTTGGAACAATGTCCTTTTAAAAAAGGAAATGGTCATTATGGGCATTTCTAATTAGTTTTGACTTGACTTTTTCTCTTCCAACCTAAATGTTTGAAACCTTTTTTTGAATTTTTGTGTATTCCTTAATACTAGTCAGAATTAAATAATTTTGATTTTGTAGGCAAGCATGGGCTTAAGTATATTTAATTTAGCTGAGTGAAAAGTAGAAGTCACTGGAATGTATCGCCTGTGTCTAGAGGAATCAGCATGTTTCTTTGCATTACAGAAGTTTGAAATGAATCAACAGTCATAGATGTAGCTTTACTCACGTGAGAGTCCCTCCTCAGTTGTATGATGAATGAAAGTAACAAACAGTGAACTTGGGGATTTTTATTAGACAAACCTAGATTTAAAGAATGTTTACCTTTGCTCTGTTAGTAAGCATACTTGACATTAAAGTCAGATTCAGTGTAAGTAATAGTCATGACACTTGATTGGGTTGATGTGATAGGATATTGAGAAGGAAAGCTCTTAGAAGAATCCTGCATCTGAAGTGATACTCCAGCAAGTTTCTTAGGAGAAGGAGGGGATGATGAGGGCAGTGTGAAATGTATGAGTGCTTTTGTGTGACTTTCAGAGCCCAGCCTTTCCTGTGTACATTAGAGTCTGTGAAATGTTATGGGTCAGAGCATCTGTTATGGGCTCCGTGGGAGGCGTTGTTGATACCCAGCTCTCTCCATGGGGTGCAGAAGCGGACATCTGTGTGGGGAATACGCTTAATGGACACAGTAGACTAAGAAGGAAGGAAAATTATCCTGTAACTTGAGGAAGTCTTGCTTTTCCAAATGAGGACTAAACAAAAAATTTGGGAAAAGTGCCTAGTCGTGATCATGCAGATATGGGGCCTTTTCATGGGTTTTTGTTAACATGGCAGACATCGGGAGGGATGGTCCGTGGATGATGGCAGGACTTGTGTCTGACCTGCATCTCGACATGCAGTTGGGAAGATGGAGCAGCACGTGTCCCCACAGGATCAGATTGATGCAGGGGTGGAGGTGAGGAGTAGCAGGGCAGCCACGTGACTGAGGCCAGCGTGGGCCAGTGCGAGTGGCCTGCTGGCCTCCCGTGAAGCAGGAAAAATGGCAAGGTGGTAGTGAGTCTGCAGCCAAATCTTGAGTGATTTCTCCCCCTTTTTTTTTTTTTTAAAAGAGTAGCCTGTAAAAGACTGTATCGTGGGGACATATGAAATCAACAGCTCATTCCTGTCAGGCATGACTGGCAAAGCTCTTACAAACACTCTGCTTTCCACTCTCAGCCTCCCAAATGGAGACAGGCAGATTCAGAGAAAGGTTTTTAAAGAGTTAAGTAATAGTGAGCTAATAAGACCACTGTTGTGTTTAAACGCCTCCTCTGTGTGCCAGGAATGCTGCATAGAGTAACTGCAGTCCTCCCAGTCTTCCTGTCTCATAGAGAAGTAAGCTGGTAGAATTAAGGAGTTTCTTCATGGAGAAGGAAATGGCACCCGTCTCTAGTATTCTTGCCTGGAGAATGTCATGGACAGAGGAGCCTGGCAGACTACAGTCCATGGGGTTGCAAGAGTTGGATGCACACGACTTAGTGACTAAATCACCAGAGAAAGACTACCCTCAATTTGGCAGCAAGTGACAACTGTCCTTAAGATTTCTTTTTTTTTTTTTCCCCCAATAGAAAAAGAAAACACTTGGAAAATGAAAATAATAAATTTTCTATTCAAACGTTAAAAAAAAAAGTTTCTTCAATACCCAAGTTTTGTCTGATGCTAGAGCCTACATTCTCTCAAGTGAAGGAGAGGTTCTCAAACCTGGCTTTTGGTCAGATTTCGCCCAGGGAGGTGGACAAGGTCCCCAGGCCCCTCTCCCAGGATTCACAGGCTCTTAGTCTGTGGAATGGCCTGTACACCCACGTTTCTGCCACCCACAGGTCATCAACAAGCTAGAGGTAACATTTAAATAAACAGATGGTGTCATCATTAAGATGTGTAGAATTTCCTTCTTAGAATTGAGGAGCTTTTAGTGATTTTTGGCCCCAGAGTCATACCAGACAAAGGAGAGGAAGGAGTCTGGTCCAAGGGCATGTGATGGCTATTGGACTTTTCTGATGGTGTCACTGAACATTAATTTACATCCGCCTGTTGGGGGAAGCTCTGTCCCATGATCTGGGTCACTGCTTTAAGCTGAGTTATCGAGGGAGGCTGTGAAATGGTCTGTTGACATTTAAAGCAGAGCACAGATTCTCTTCTGTCTGGGGCTGTTCTCACGTGACTGTGACTGAAGGATGGGGCGAGGAGGCCATGGACCCGAGTATGGAACAGTGTCTACTAGCATGTGCTTAATAAATAGTTTTGGAAAAGAGAGTAGAGGAATGTACTGGGCAGCATCTCAGGGTCCCTTGGTGTTTGGAGTTTAGAAACCTGTAAGTCCAAGAATGTTGAGGAGAGGACGCTTGACAAACAGGGACCAGGAGACTGGAGAAAAGGGATAGCAGAGGCAGCTGGAGGAGAGAATTCTAGAGGGAAAAAATCATCAACACTGAATGGCGTTGTGTGCCCAGAGGGAGCTCCTGTGGTGGGGATCAAGATTATTTCTGTTCTTGTTCTTGCCATGTAACCATTCTGGAGTTGGAGTCATTGATGCTGGGAAGCTGTAAAGAGCACCCCATCACTGGACCCAGTCAGGTTCCTCATTTTGGTTTGTTCTGTACTTGGTCGAGGAACTTCTAGGCTGGCCAGGATGCTGCGATGGGTCCGGAGGCCTTTTCAGCCTTGCTCTTGCTAGCTGCGTCTGATGGTAAGGTGCAGCACTGGGGAACTTCCCTTTCATGTCACCACGTGTTCCTCTCTTAAAATCTGTCAATAAAGCCACATCTCACAGCTTTGGAAAAAAATCAGTTTGGCTCAGACCTCCTTTTAGACAACTGATGTACGTTGAATTTCACTTAACCAGTGGCTGCAGAGTGTTTGAGAATTAGGAAAGATCACAGTCCTGGCTGTGCATGTCTGTTTCCTGGGTTTTCACTTTGTGTTTTCCTCACCTCATACTTGCTCCTAAACCTGAGGCTGAGAATATTTCCAAATGATGTACCTCCATAATGCTGTTTTTAGCTTAGAATTAAATGAAGGGTTTCCTGTCTCTTGTTTCCTATTTTCTAATGATATTTTATTTTGTTTTCTCATTTATAGTAATATATCACTACTATAATAATTCATGGATTTATAGTTTTTGAAGTTAATGCTGACTGTTCCTAACCCATCTCAAGCAAATGAATTAACAGCCTATTTGTAGGAACCCACAGAAAGGAAAAACTAAAACAGAGAGAAAAGACCAAAACAGAGCCCGTAACGTGTTTTTTTAGCCTTGTGCCGTATGTCACAGGCGCGTCCTTTTCTCTAAGATTGGACCTTGATTTTGTTTGGTTCTTCACGCTTCTCCAGGGCTGGGTGCATCTACATTTTCATCTTGCTTATTACGGTGAGGTATCTTTCGCCCAGAAACTGGACACCTGTCTGTCTGTGCTCATCCTTTCAGAGAATTTCTGTAAGAATGTATCATTTGTCTAGTTCTGGAGTTTTCAACATGCAGTCTTAACATTCTCTAAGAGCTGAGAAAGCCCTAAGAAAATAACTGTCAGAATGCTCATGAACTTGACTCTATCAGAGAAGAGTAAGGCCCTTACCGCATTGTTTTCAGGCACAGACGATAGTTACTGGGTTCCCCGAGGTAACTTCCCTTTGGCCATGGTACGAGGACAAATCAGAGAAGCTAGTCGTGCAGTGTGGGGAGCCGTGTGCAGTGAGCACCCGTGCAGGCCGACAGGTGAGCTGCCGCGCATTCTGCCAGGACACAGGGAGGAGACTGGTGGTGCTGGCTGGTCCTTTGGCCCTTCTGAGGGATTCAGGGGAGAAACGGGTCAAACCTTACAGGCCTTGGTGTCTCTGAGAGCCTCGGACCCTAATCTGTAGGAGAGGCAGTGAGTCTGCGATGGGGACATTGCGAGGGATACTCTGCAAACCCTGAAGACCCCGAGGAAAGAGTGGGCACCCAGGGCTGGAGCAGGCGGAAGCCTTGACACAGGGGCAGCTGCTGTGCTGCTTTAGGCGCTCGCTCGACTCGTCGACAGATTGTCGTCACGGTTCAGTCGCCCGGTCGTGTGCGACTCTTTGTCCTCCCTGTCCATCACCAACTCCCGGAGCTTGCTCAGACTCATGTCCCTCGAGTTGGTGATGCCATCCAGCCGTCTCGTCCTCTGTCATCTCTTTCTCCTGCTGCCCTCGGTCTTGCCCAGCATCAAGGTCTCTCTCTAGATACTGATACCCGTTGCGCACCTGCATCCGCTGTGTGGCAGATGTGTTAGGTGCTAGCGATAAGCAGTGAATAAAACCAAGCCCAGCTTCCATAGGGTCTGCCTTCCAGTGAAATGTAATCCCAGAGATAGCAGAACCACTCATCTACAGCGGGGTGGTAACTCTTTAGAGCAGGACGAAGAGCAGCCCAGGGGAGGACAAAAGAATCGAGCATTTTCGTGGTAATGAGGCTACGTAAGAATATCTGTACGTCAGTTTGTAAAGGAGTCATCGTGGCTACCTCTGTAGTCTCTACTAATGCTCGGTACGCACCCCTGTGTCCCAGGACAGTGATCACATAGCGTTTTCACTGTAAGCGGATGAAGTAGCCCGGGGCAGAAAGCGGATGAAGTAGCCCGGGGCAGACCCAGCGCTGTCTTCATTTCCTGCAAGCTGGGAGGAAGAGACAGTGCAAACCCAGAGTTCTGGATCTGACTCCACAGGGAGAAATCACATGGTCTGGTAACTTTTTGAAGGTGTTCAGTTGCTTTTGAATCATCCTGTATATTTAGTAACAGGCTGTGGTTTTGGACATGTTGGGTTTGAGATGTGTTCCAAACAGCTAAATGGAGATGGTC
Organism: Madoqua kirkii; assembly: GCA_006408675.1. NCBI lineage: Eukaryota > Metazoa > Chordata > Mammalia > Artiodactyla > Bovidae > Madoqua > Madoqua kirkii. The sequence continues at coordinate 78,948 of SJYC01076890.1, forward strand.
GTAGGCAGAGAGAAAACAGGGATCTGGAGTAGAGGAGGGTGATAGGGCCTGGAATATAAACGTGGGTTCTCAGCGAGGGGTGTCGGCCGAGAGTGGGGTTCGTGAGTGCTGTCGGGAGCACGGGTGTGAGGAGAGGGTGGCTGAGGGACTTTGAGGGAGCACTGGTGTTGAGGAGTGAGAAGGAGGCAACCCCAGAGCTGTGCAGGAGATGGAAGCAGTGGAGCGGGCTCCGCAGAGGCCACGGGGGACAGAGGCTTCCCGGAGAGAGGCGGGCACAGCTGTGGCGAGCATCGCAGGACGGGTGGGGAAGAAAGGGAGCTGGCATCCAGGTCATAGTTTTTGTGGGTGACCTGAGGGAGAGCAGGCGGGAGGCCGAGGGGCAAACAGGAAAGGGGAAGGAGGCTTTGGGATGGTTGAAGCAGCAGCGGGGCTATTGTGTTTGTTTAAAAAAACAGCAGCCTCCCCAAACCGAACTTGAAAGCAGGTGGAAAGCCGCGTTGCTGTGCCGCCATCTCCGTGCCCAGGCTGGTGCTGGGTGCTCCTCCCCGGTGTCCCTTGCTCTTCTCCTCCTCCCAGGACACTGGGCACAGCTACGCCGGGCATAGGAGGGCTCACCCGATTCCTGCATCCCCGGTGCCCACGGTGGCCCTGCTGGCGGGACTCCGTGTTTGCCCTTTGAGGGCTGCACGTTATTGGGTGAGATCTTAATCCTTGAGCGCTCCTGAGACCCTTGGTAAGCTGGTTTGTGAACACGAGGTAGTAAGTCAGCTGGTCTGATGGAGGTGTCTTTAATGAGTGGAGAGACTTAAAACGCAGATGGTTTCATCAGGGAAACGAGCTCCAGCTTCAGCGAGAATCTTAGGCAAAGGCAGTGGTCAGTAGCAGTGTCAGCTGTTAAGCGTTTTCTCATTATTCCCTCTGAAATCTTGGCATTTGAGATCCGGCATTCAGGATTGGCCACTAAAAATTCTGGAACAGTTTGCTCTGTGTATAAGTTTATCTGTGATACCGAAATTGTTAATGAGAGACAGGTATGTGTCCTCTGCCATATAGTTACAGTGACACCATTCTTTAAATTATAGCTCACATACCCATCCCTTCTTCACTATTACAGACTATAGGTCAGAGTCCTCCTGAGGTAAAAACCTCAAAGGGAACCTCATTTGCTTTTCTGTTTTACTGGAATATTAGGTATTGAATAACTAGTAATATATACTTTGTTGAACAGTTTTGAGATGTCAGGCACTGTGCTAAGAACCATATGTGAATTATTTGTGTCATACCCATTTTACAGGTGAGTAAACAAAGGCACAGTCTAGAAATGGCACAGTCACAGCATGAACCCAGGCGTCTGTCTCCTCTGCCTTCTAAGATCCTGTGCTGTCTGTATTTACACTCAGCAGGTATTAGTATGAGTAGATTTGGGTGAGTGGCCTGAATTTATATTGTGGAAGCTGTCATTATAGTTGCATTTTTTTTCTTGCTTGTTGCAATCACATCATTTGATATTCTATGAGGATATTGAAAAGTTGATGAAGAAAGATGGCTCCTTTCCACAGATCAGGTATCATTTGGTTAGGGAGAGAGAAAATGGAATCTTTCAAGAAGCCACATAGTGAGTAGGTGAGATGGGATGTCTCCTGTTCTTCTTAGTGTTCTCGCCTGGGACTTCCCCCTTTGCCTGTGGCACACATGTCTCCCCGTTAGGAAGCAGATTTGAACTAAGGTGTATTTCTTTTTTGATGAGAATGTGAAGGGAATCTTTATTGTTGTTCAGTTGCTCAGTCACATCTGACTCTCTGCGACCTCATGGACTGAAGCACGCCAGGCTTCCCTGTCCATCACCAACTCCCAGAGCTTGCTCAACTTTATGTCCATCGAGTCAGTGATGCCATCCAACCATCACATCCTCTGTTGTCCCCTTCTCCTTCTGCATTCAATCTTTCCCAGCATCAAGGTCTTTTCTAATGAATCATCTCTGCATCACGTAGCCAAAGTATTGGAGTTTCAGCTTCAGCATCGGTCCTTCCAGTGAACACTCAGGACTGATCTCCTTTAGGATGGACTGGTTGGATCTCCTTGCAGTCCAAGGGACTCTCAAGAGTCTTCTCCAGCACCACAGTTCAAAAACATCAATTCTTTTGGTGCTCAACCTTCTTTATGGTCTAACTCTCACATCCATTCATGACTACTGGAAAAACCATAGCTTTGACTAGATGGATCTTTATACTTGGTTGAGTTTTCTTTACCATTCCCCTTTTCAGGAGAAAACTCAGCATCAGGGTATATAGCAGGACTGCAGCATCTTTTTTTCTAGCAGACAGCCTTTTTATCGTTAAAAATATTCTCTAGACTTCTCTGTCCAGTTTGGTAGCCAGTAGCCATATGTGGCTATTAAAATTAAATAAAATAAAAAATTTAGTTTTGCGGTTGGACTAGTGACAGTTTAAATGCTTAAAAGCATAAATACAGCATAGACTAGAACTTCACCATTGTTGCAGAAAGTTTTATTGGGCAGTGCTGCTCCAGAAACTCTGGTCACCTCTCGTAGTTTTTCATACAGTTTAAACAGATGATCGTGTGCACTGCTGTTAGTAACTACAAGACGTAAGCCTCTTGAATTTTTGGATGGCTGTAAATAGGATCCTGAATAATCATTTTCGAAACTGTCTTCATTATCAGCAGTACAGATGTATTGTGATGATCCACAATTTAAAAAATAATGAAAAAAATCCAATGGAACAGTATAAGAAAGAGTTTCTGTGTCTGTTTTGGAGTGTTCTGCCCAGGTTTCTGCCAAGTTGCCTGAGGAAGAGAGGACGGGGAGGGCTTCTGTGTCGTCCACTGTATTTAACGGGAAAGGTGTTGTTACTGTTTGGATCTGAGCACGTGGGGGACTTTTTAAAAAAACCTTTTAATTTTATGTTGGAGGATAGCCGATTAACAATGTGATAGTTTCAGGAAGACAGCATTAGGGACCCAGTCATACATATACATGTCTCCATTCTGTCTGTGAGGGACTCTTTGATTTGATTTTGTTTTATATCCTCTGCAAATAAGTGTAAGACTGGTTAGTATTTTTTTTTGTCTTCTGCAGTGTTTGTAGGGAAGTACTTGATTTCTGTCTCTGTCAGTTTTGAACTTTAACCAGTGGCCGGGTAGTTGGAATAGGTTGTGCATTTTGCTGCGGAAAAAAATCGAATTGCTTTCTCAAGGTTGACTGAAATGTTTTAACTCTTCATAGCAAATGAGGCGTGAAGCAAATTGTCAAAAAAGGATGGAGAAAGAATTATCACAGTACCGAATGTTTAACTGGCTGCTGATGCTCCACCGAAGGTGTGAGCCGGGCAGATAAATGTGTAAATGACACCTTTCTCCTTTTCTCCTACCCGATTTCTTGCAGCTTGTCTTCGCTGCTGCTGCTGCTGCTGCTAAGTCGCTTGAGTCGTGTCCGACTCTGTGCGACCCCATAGACGGCAGCACACCAGGCTCCCCCGTCCCTGGGATTCTCCAGGCAGGAACACTGGAGTGGGCTGCCGTTTCCCACTAGAGGACTTAAATCTGTGTCAGAAAAGTCACAGCCCTTCTGAGAGTGTTAGATTATAGTGTTGCTAGGAGGAATTGTTAAGAAGTCCTATTGGCTATGGATTAGAAGGAATAAACTTCCTGTTTGCAAACATTTTGCTTCGCATCATCATGAGATGAAGCAAAAATAAAATTTTTTGTGTCTCTGAAAGCTTGATGATGAGTGAAGTCTGTCATTGGTTCTCGATGCCTGTGTACTCAGTTCATTTGCTGTGCGTTGTTGTATTCAGAATAATACCCTTTTCAGGATTTAGGATTTAGTTTGAATAATAAAACTTGAACTGAAAGATAGTGAAGTGTTTGAATCATGGGCTGCTTACTTTTAGAATATCAAATGTTAAGGAATGGCTGGAGGTTTTGTTTAATAGGGGGCATTTCATATTTTTGGGTACTCCTTCACTTTTCATTTTACTCCTCTTTAAGTTCTTAGAATTCATTAAGAGAGAGCAAATAGAAGGTTACAGCTCTCCTAGCCTCCTGGGGCTTTTAATTTCAAACATGGAACATGGAGCTTAGAATGACTAAAGTAGGTATTTCACACTAAGTGTGAAGGGAGAAGTATTAAGAGAAAGAGTATGCATTGGTTTTGTTTTTCTGTGGCTAAGTTATTGTTATATTTTAAGTATTTTTAGCATCTTATATGCAAAGGGGTATGTGAGTATACGTGTACATATACATTTATGAGTATGTTGTCTTATGTGTATTTGTGTCTGTGTATATGTATTTAATATAACTTCAAGTACAACAGTAGTGAAGAGTATAATCCTGTCACACTGATACAGCTGTTAGTACTTTGCCTCTTTCCCTCTGCTTGTTACTTTTGATGGGTGTATGTGTATGACCCCTTTTTTCACCCTCTTTTCTACTTACTGCTGTAGTGATACATATATGTAAGGGGTATTATAATTGATTATACAGCATCCAGGCATCCATGTTTCCTTTTTATCAGACTGACTTCAGTATGTGGAGATGATGGAGTTATTTCAGCATGTGATTTTGTATATTTATTAAAAAGTCTTTCAATGAAGATACAAGAGCCAGCACTTTTATTTATGGAATGCAATCCACATTTATAAGTTTATATAATAGAAATGCATGTATATTTCCTGTGAGTTTTCACATATAAAGAAGTAACAGGTCTTCAAAGATGGTAGCGGGTGTTGCTTGCCTTTTTAAGAGGGAACGCAAATATTTTCCTTTCCCTTCCCTTTGATGACTTTCATCTTTGAGCTAACTAGCTGTCTGTCTGTCTGTGTGTGTGTGTGTCTGTCTGCTGTCATCTTCATCCCTCTGCGTGCATATCTGTCTTGTGTAGACTTATGTTTCTTTTGTTTTTGCATTTATTTACGACCCGCCTGCCTCCCACATCAAGTGAATTTTTCAGTTGCTTTCACAGGCTGCAGTTTCGTGTTTTCATTTTGTCTTTTTCTTTTTTTTTTTTCCTTTTCCTTTTCTTAATCCGGTTCTTCCTGTCCCTCCTAAGCTGCTCACATTATAAGCTTCAAATTCCATATCCTGTCCTGAGTAGACATTCATGTAAAGTTTTTCCTATGTCTGTTGTTCCTTTTTGCTGATGTGTATTAAAGACCTGAAGGCAAATGTAGCTATAAACGCTTGCCTTTCTCCTGCTTCTTGCTGGGCAGCAGGTTTAGCCAGGGAGGGAATGTATAGAATAGTCCAGCATGTAAGGCATTCAGCTTGAGCTCTGCCACTTATTATGTGTAAAGAGGTGATCAAGTGCTGTGTTGTTTTGAAGATTAAATGATGTAGTCCACATAAAGCATACAGAAAGTGTTTTTTAAGTGCTGACCGCTCCCTATTACCATTGCCGTTAAGGAGGAGGCGGCCCTACACTTGATGCAGGCCTGGTTGTCCGTTTGACTGAATACTCTCTGCTCTCAGGGCTCTTACCAGAAAACTTTTTCCCTCTGTTTAGTGGCTACCTTTGCATAGAAAAAATTTTTTTTCTATCCAAAGGCCACCTCTGGTTTTAATTTTTTTTTTTTTTCTTTTCCATACCTGGATGGAAGAAAAAAGTAGGAAAGAGTTCCATACATTTGCCATTTTGAAACCTTGTGATGTGATTGTTTTCCAGTTAGAAAGCTCATTTCTAATTTATATAATGGCTGTTTTGCCTCTATTGCAGCCACTGAATTAGGTTCAGTGCTGCACCTTAGAATCTTAACCATAAATCTCTGTGCCCTTATTAGTAAAATGGGGCTTATGTGAAGTGCCATGAGGTCTTCCATAGAGGATAAACTCCTGTACTACAACATATCTAAATAAACCTGTAAAGTGTTAAAGAAACAGATTATGGCCTTCAGAAAGTGCTTTTAGTTCCTGAAGTGCTGTGCCGTGGTATGCACTCAGCTGAGGAACAGGTTTTATCTGAGGCTTTCCTAATTCCACTAGAGCTGGCTTAGAGATGTTCCTCCCTCCATGCGTCCTTTCCTCTAGAAACACATTTCACAGAAAAATAGATTTCCTGAAGCTTTTCTGCATCACATTTTCAACCAAAGTTTAAGTGTGGGTTGCTTGATTTTGCTTGGTAATAATAACATTGCAGATAACTTAATTTCCAGAGTGTTTCCATGACCTCGTTCTCACAGTCATCTTGTGAGGGCTGGTTAATGTCCCTGTTTTATGTATGTGGAAGCTGGGGCACAGTGACTGGGTTAAGGACGCAACTGGGATCTCCAGGAGATTTTGTGCCCCAGATCTGAGCTTTGGCACCGCACACCATCTCTGTGGTGCAGGTGCTGTCTGTTTGAGTGACTGTCACAGTTAGCATTTAGATCCAGGTGGGACAGACTTTTTCTATTAAGCGCCAGGTAGTAGTAACCTTTTCTGGTTTTCTGGGTGTGGTCTTTGACTTCCTGCTGTAGCTGGAAGTCAGCTACATCAGCTACTGGCCATCAGCTACTTCCTTCCAGTAGCTGATGGCCCTCTAAAATAGTCACAGGCAGTCTGTGAATGAAGGCTGAGGTGTGTCCACAACAGTACAGACACAGCCATTTGAATTTCATGTAATTTTACATTTTATAAAATATGCTTCTTTTGATTTTTTTCCCCCCAACTGTTAAAAATGTAAAAAGCATTCTTAGCACACTGGTCCTGCAGAAACAGGTGGTGGACCAGACTTGGCCCGTGGGCTGTAGCTTGCCAACCTCCGGTTTAGATCATGATGTAGACAGGACATAGTTTTCCATTTCAGGTTCAATCCAGATCTTTCACCACCGCTCCCCACCCTGTTGCTGCTGCTGCTAAGTCATTTCAGTCGTGTCCAACTTTGTGCAACCCCATAGACGGCAGCCCACCAGGCTCCCACATCCCTGGGATTCTCTTAGGCAAGAACACTGGAGTGGGTTGCCATTTCCTTCTCTAGTGCATGAAAGTGAAAAGTGAAAGTGAAGTTGCTCAGTCGTATCTGACTCTTAGTGACCCCATGAACTGCAGCCTACCAGGCTCCTCCATCCATGGGATTCTCCAGGCAAGAGTACTGGAGTGGGGTGCCTTCTCCGCCCCACCCTGTTAGCCGCCTTTATTTACACAGCTCTCTATTCTCTGGGATTTGGGCTCCAATAGCAATGCTTAGCTGGCATGGAGCATAAGATTTTAAGTCCTTCAGATGAACCTGAGGTCCAGAGGGAGTGAAGAGATCACCCAAGCTTGGAAATCTCATTAGCAATAGAGCCTGCCCTTACTAAACCAGGGTTCTTGATTCTCCATACGACCAGTTGTTTATTTTTTACTGACTATGATTTAATTGTCTTTCTTCATGTTCTAGGTGCTCTGTCAATTCCTTAGTTTCCTCCGCAGTGTTCTGAGTTTTATTCTGAAGATTTTTTTTTTAATTATTCAAGTGTAATATATGAAGACACTTCTATAAAAGATTTGGACACTGGCAACATGCACATTGGATGTTTAAATTTCTCTGTGCTGCTTCCACTTCTCAAAAGTATGCAGTCTTAAGTTAAATTTTTTTTTTGAATCTAGTTTTTTCTTTTAAAATACTGCATATGTACATAGCAGTTATATGAACATAAACATCTAGGTATCAGTCATAATGTACATATTTTGGGACTTGGTTTTTGCCCCATTGAAGCCTCTTTCAGACACATCACAGTGGTTTTACTTTTTTCCTCCAGGTTATTTTGTGTGTGTGGTGTGTGTAGACGTTCTCTTTTTATTGTTTAGTCACCAGGAAAAACGAAACACTGTCTTTTCTACCATGGACCACTGAGCCATTTTGGAATGTCATTGTCTGCTGAGGTAGTGGGCCCAGAGGATTTGCCTGGAAGGACCACGAAGGGTCTTTAGGCACCAGCTCCGCTTTACTTTCTCTCCTGACAGCCTCCCCTGCGCCTGACTGTATGCTGCATGACAGTCTCTTAACCAGGAGCGTCTTACACAAACGCAGCCTTTTCATCGCTGTGCTACCCCTGATGCTTTAACCCTACTGTACTCCAAAGCTGAAGCGAAGGGAGATCTTTCAAAATAATTGAATTCAGTAATTGAAATTTCAAAAGTCATTGAGAGGCGATGAGAACATTTCCTATTTGGAAGGCATCTGCTCAGGGTTGGTTTTTTTTTTTTTCCCCCTTAAGTTATTTTCCTTGTATCGAGTTAACTTCAGAAACAAGAGCAAGAAGAACATGGTGGGGTGGGTACCACTATTGGAATACTTCTGAGTTCTCATTCCTTTTCAGGTACTTGCTAATAGATAGTCCAGTCAGATGTAGGCCATAACTTTGTAATTAAAATCTCTAGGAAAAAAAGGGAGCCGCTTTTGTGTTCTTGGCACGCTGTCACGTGGTGTTCTTGTGAGTGTGAGCTCTGGCCAAAACTGATTGTGACCCGGAGCAGCCCTGGTTGCTGAAGTATTTGTAATTCTCTGTTGACCCTGTACTGCAGATTGCCATGAAGTCATACGTTTTCCCCTTTCAGTCTTTCATACTTGATTTTTTTCAGTTTAGCTGAAATTTTAAAATTTCAAGTACACTCAATCTCCACAGTTAATGAAAATTGAAAATAAAAAACAGCTGTGTTGTTTGTTAATAAGGATTTTATTCATTAGTTGCACAGATTATTTGTTGATCTGGTTTTAAAATATAAATGAATATCCTCTTGTTTTTACTTGATGAAAGAAAAGAAAAAATAAACATTTAGGGTTAACTGTTTAAATGTTTAACTGTTTTTAATAAACAGTTAAAATCTCTGTTTTGAAGAAACAGTGTGAAGGATTTTTATTTCATTGGACTGTGGGGAGAATATTCTAAAGTTTGTGCATAGCAGTTTGTTTTGTGTGACTCTCATTAAAGTTAATCAAAGTCACATGGCTGAGCAGATCTCTGAACGATTACTTGTTGGAGATTTTTATTCGTTGTCTATCATTTACTCAGTTGATTTGCTGTTATTCTTTTAAAACGCCAGTGACCTAATGTAAGAAAGCATGGGCCTTCTTAATTTGGGGCTCCTGTATGCTGTCTGTTATCTGCACCAGGCTAGTGCATAAAGGCTCGTGTGTTTTACTCTGGACTGCTAAACAGCATCGCGTCGTGAAGGACCTCCTGACTGTGGAGAAATGGCACAGGACCCACAGTGAGTCTGCCGGTCTTTGCGTCACAGGCTTCGTGAAAGATGTGGTCGTTCTGTACACAAGAAATTATAAAGGGGTATTAACATTTTATTAACCCAGAAACCTGTGTATAAATTCAGCTGCCTTTCTTTTTAAAAAGAAGTTTTACAGTTGTAAAATTTTAGCCCTATTTTAATTTTGAAATCTAGATTAAATGTAATCCCCGGAGTGCTCTTTCACTGTTGCAGTATAATCTTTTCATATGATACCTGATTTAGTTGGAAACAAATTAGTAACTATGCATGCTTAAAGGAAGCAATTTAATAAACAGGATTTCAGAGAAACCTAATCAGAACTGTAAAATGATACTAGCAAATCAATTGCTTATATAGAATGTAGCTTTTAGATAAGTGTGGGCAAATCTGAGGCTTCTGTACCACCACTGTCAAGGGCATTTAAAAATTTGCCTTTTTTACTTAGGAGAAAGAAGAATTCCCTTTTCCCCTAAATTTATTGGTTCATTCAGAAATGGTTCAGAAATAACCATGTCAAGTCACTTGGTCTGAGGCCAACCAGACAATAAATCTGGCTACAGCTGTGACATGGTCTCTCAAGTTAGCTTCGCATGCTGGACAAGGCTTGTTCTTGGGAGATGGGCAGGATGTGTTACGTGGTAAGGTAACAGGAAAAAGGTAAAGTGATACAGCCCTAAATGTGAGGATTTGAGCAACCAACTGGGAAACCTCTGTGGCTGAAAGCCAAGGAACAGGATTTAGAAATGAGGTAAAGACTGGCAGGTGACACGGGTTCTAACCTTTGGGTGCCCTTCATAGGAGGTGCAGGCAGTGAGAAGCAGGCAGCTCCCATTTAAAATCATTTACATCCATTATCAGTGCATGTGTGTATACTCTTAATGGCTGCCATTAGTTTTAACTACTTATTTTTAATTCACAGTTTTGTTCACATTTTCTTACAGTAGTATCACAGCTTCAGTTTAGTTCAGTTCTGTTCAGTCGCTCACTTGTGTCCGACTCTTTGCGACCCCATGAATTGCAGCACACCGGGCCTCCCTGTCCATCACCAACTCCCGGAGTTCACACTCACGTCCATCGATCAGTGATGTCCAGCCATCTCATCCTCTGTCATCCTCTTCTCCTCCTGCCCCCAATCCCTCCCAGCATCAGAGTCTTTTCCAGTGAGTTAGCTCTTCGCATGAGGTGGCCAAAGTACTGGAGTTTCAGCTTTGGCATCATTGCTCCCAAAGAAATCCCAGAGCTGATCTTCAGAATGGACTGTTTGGATCTCCTTGCAGTCCAAGAGACTCTCAAGAGTCTTCTCCAGAACACCACAGTTCAAAAGCATCAATTCTTCGTTGCTCAGCCTTCTTCAAAGTCCAACTCTCACATCCATACATGACCACAGGAAAAACCATAGCCTTGACTAGACGGACCTTAGTTGACAAAGTAATGTCTCTGCTTTTGAATTTACTATCTAGGTTGGTCATAACTTTTCTTTCAAGGAGTAAGCGTCTTTTAATTTCATGGCTGCAGTCACCATCAGCAGTAATTTTGGAGCCCCCAAAATAAAATCTGACACTGTTTCCACTGTTCCCCATCTATTTCCCGTCACTGCTTAGTACTTCTATTTTTTGAGTTAAACTTTACATTGACCTTCCAAGCATATTATAATTGACTTATTCAATTTACAGGTATACATTGTGCTGGGCTCTGTGGTATAAAAATTAAATACCTGCTTGGCAAACTATTCTGTTTTGTAGAAGAGGAAATTGAAGCCTAGAGAAATTGAGTGACTTGCCTCATCTCAGGTCCTGTAGATGGTGAACGAGAATTTGATTCCTGCTCCGGTTGCATCTCGATGACAGTGTAAGGGGTGTTTCCTTTTATCTTTGTGAACTATCTGCTGTTTAACCTAGCCTCTGCTGTCGGGGACACAAGTAAACAGAAAATTGCAACGAAAACGTCTGAATACTGCAATAGAGGCTTCCTCAGAGTTCTCTTAGGGCACAGAAGACACGGTTTCTATTCTGATGATTTCAAGGTGAACTTGATGCAGAACGTGATCCAGTCCAGGTCTGAAGGATGAGGAGGAGTTTGCCCAGAAATGGAAAGTGTGAAGAGCCCCCAGTAACTTCTGGGACTGTGTGCTTTAGGGCTTCCTGCCAGTGAAAATGCTGGGCACTGACGCCAGAGCAGCAGCCGGTTCTGTCTGGGAGGGGGTTAGGAGCAGTGGTCTGCTTGCCTGTGGAAGTGATGGCACGCCAAGTGGAGAGCATTCTTTTCACTAAGTTGTGGAGTAGCTTTCTTTTGCTACGTAACAAATTGCATGTCTTAAAACAGTGCACATTTATCATCTCAGAGTTTCTGTGGTAGGGAGTCCAGGTGCGCCTCCCTGCTCTGTTTAGGGTGTCAGAGGCTGTGTCTAGGAGGCATCTGGGCTGCGTTCTCACCTGGAGGCTTGACTGGGGACGGCGCCCTTGGGATGCCAGGGACTGCCGGCAGAGCTCCTGTCCTCATGGCTGTGGAATTCATAGCAGCTTGCTTCTCAGAGAGGGTCTGTGCTGCTGGGGTTCTCTCACTTCTGGGGAGGCCTGGACCTTCTTTTAAAGGGCCCATCTGATTATGTCAGGCACATGAGGATATTCTCATTTTGATGAACTGAAAGTCGGCCATATTAGGGAGTTTTAGTTACCTCTGCAAAATCCCTTCACCTTTGTGATAATCTCTGGGTTAGATGCAGGTCACAGGTGTTGCCCGTACTGCAGAGGAGGGCATAGCACGGGCTGTGGACCCTGGGGGTGGGGGGCAGGAGTCCCATGGAGCCCTCTCAGAATTCAGGTTGTGTGCTGAAAGTAAAAGCAGCAGTGGTGTGGCTTAGTCTTCTGTAATAGACTAGTATAGCGTGGCTTAAGCAACAGAAATTTATTTCTCATGGTTCTGGAGTTCTGACGTCTAAGATCATGGTGCCAGTGAGATAGGTCCCATTCTGAGGCCTGGACTCTTGGCTTGCACACCTTGCTGTGCGCTCCATGGCCTCTTGTGTGTGCCTGGGGAGAGAGAAAGAATGCGCCAGCCTTTCATCTTGTTACAAGGATGCCAGGTCTATCAGATTGGGACCTTCCCTTTTGAGTTCATTTTCACCATTGTTCCCTGTTTATGGACCCCGTCTCCAAACACAGTTATACTTGAGGTTAGAGCTTTAACATAATTCAGGGACACAATTCAGGTTAGAAGAGTTTTCTTTTCACAGTTTTTTCATTATCAAGGAGCTTTAATTGGAGTAGCTTGGAGGGGAAATCAGATGGCTGGTAGAGACTCCTTCCCTGGAGGACTCCAGTCAGACCTGGGAGATCCTGACTCCATCATTCACTCTGCAGGGTAATCTTGGGCAGCTGCCTCATCTGGGAGATGGCTTCCTTCACCCAAACACTGGTTTGTAGTACTGACTGCTTCACAGGGTTTTTTGCTGGAACTGGTCCTGTTGATTGTAAAGCACAGTGCTCAGCTCACAGTAGGCGCTCATTAAGTAGTAGCTGTTGTTATCATATTTGTGCCTTGATCTTTCTGTGTATCTTTTTCATCTTTTATTATCCATGTTAAATGATAAATTTCCCATGAATCTTTCCATTTCTTGCAGCTGGAATTACTACCTTCACCTGAACTCTCATAGCCTTTATTTTCCTCTGTCCTGTGGTATTTACAAGTGTATTTCTACCTTGTGTTGTTTATATATATCTCTTATCTCCTCTGTTATGATATATGTTTTGTAAAGTCAAGAACCATCTTACACATATACTTATCTTTTATGGCAGCTTACACGTTAATGTCTGTTCAGTTTAAATACACCTGAATGAATGGATATGGTCTCTAACTTGTTGCCTCTTTTATCCAAATCCTTTTTAACCTTTTATAATTCATGCCTCTTGTGATAAACATAAATTTTGTCAAACCTCTTCCAGCGTTCAGATACATCCTATCAAAAGACTGGGTCCCTATACCCCAATTCCTTTGAAAAGATAGCTAAATTTTTCCTGTGCATCCTCAACAATAAAATTCTTTTATAAAATCAAACTCTACTTTTACATAATATGTTACATATATAATACTCCCCTCTTTCCAAATGGAAAATTACAATCCCGAATGCATTTTCAGCTGCATCTTCCTGCCAGTTTAATTCCTGTTTATATAACATTTATCCATTTTATCTTCTGAGTTCCTGCTCTAAGCCATTTCTGACATACTGTAGAGCCCTGCAGGAAATGTTCAGGTGCAGTCTCCACCCTCTTTGCACAGGCTTGAGAGAATTCGTCGCGCCCCCTGCCCCCTGCCCCCTGCCGTTTCAGTTCTTTTGTAATGAAAGGTATTGAATCGATAAGGGCTTGAATATGGGAACCCTGTTTCCCAAAACAGTTACATTGTGTGCAGCTTAAGGAGTGATTGTAGGCATCCCTTATGCTCTCATAATGCCTTTCCAGAGTTGAAGCACTTTTTGTAGACCTTGCTTAATCAAAACGGAGAGCACTCTTGCGAGCAAAGTGAAAACTGAAGACCCTTGCTCTGCGGAGTGACTGTGACCCGGAGGTCAAGAAGGGGCCTGCCCTTCCAAGGCCCCGCCCCCTCCCCTGGGCTGTGCTCGAAAGACTTTGCCGTAAGTTCTCCAGCCGTGAACTTGTGCTCTTAGCAGGTTGTAGTGGGTACAGTGTGCCAATTAGCTCTCTTTACCAAGCCAGCAAACAAAACACGTTCGGTCTTCGGTCACAAGATAATAGAGCAAATTTATGAGGTGATCTTCTTTTTAAAAGGAAATCTGTGGCTGTACAGAGGAATCAAAATGCACTGTACTGAAAGGAAAGTAAATTACCTCTGGTCTCCTGAGGAGGCCTCTTTTAAATTCAGAGTGACCCATTTAAAAGAGGCCTTCATTGGAATTGGATTGCATTGAATGGGGATTGTTTTAAATGAGTCCCCATCTAAACCAGAGAAATAATTTTCTGCCTTTGAAAACAGCTGGGTGTTGTGCTCTACCGTGCTCTTACGGAATGTGGAGAATGTGGGCGATGCACCCGTGAGCTGGGAGGGTGCAGGATGTAGGGTACGTTCTTTCTGAAAAGGAAAATTAATGGTAAAGAAAAACAGAATCTTTGGCCCGTCGCAAGCTCACAGGGGTCCATTTGAAAATACGATGACAAAGGTAACCTGGTCTCGCCTTTAGTGATAATAGCTTAAAAATTCCGTCTTTTCTCCCTTGTTCTATAGTCTTCTTATCCTTTTACAGGGAAAGTACTTTTTAGCCTAATTTTTGTTAATTTCTGACAGATTTCTAGGTGAAGATCCATCAATTACTAGTAGATTACTAAATATTAAATAGTGAGCAATAAAGGAAAATTTAAAAGTGTGTATCTAACAATACTAGATTGTGTTTTCAAAAGACCGAATGAACATGTGCTAATGTGTGTTTTTGCATATGCTTAAATAGGTATGTTTTGGTATTAGTCATAAACTCCTAAAATTTCTGGTCATGCCTTTTTTATTAGAAAAGTGAGAAAGGCAGAGTCTGTGAAATTGAGATAGTTAGCAGTGGACAAGTAGTCTACCAGACAAATTTAGGGCTGCTCTTTATCAAGATATAAATATTTTATAACAGATTAAGATTTAACTCTAGTGGGGAATCTGTGCTTTTATATTTTAGTTACTATTTTAATATAGGTAAAATCCTTCATGCCCTGAACCCTAGATTTGTATGTTAATTTAGCAGAAGGGTATTGATCTACAGTGTAATTAGCATGAAACACAACTTTCTAAGGCTGAAGGGGGTAATGTCACTTCTTTGGTTTTCCTCTTTCCTCCCTTTCACCCCTCACCCATTTTTAAAATAGCAGTGCTCTTCATACTGTCAGACTTTCATGTTGTGACACCCTACTCAGAAGTATGACAGCAGGGTAATGACAGCAGCTGCCTCCTGAGAATCAATCAGGCAATTAATTTTGTAAATGAAATGCTGATTATACAAAGCTTCACATGAGAGGCCCAGTGATTAAAATCAATTTAACAAATTGTTTCAGGTGGGACTTGATTAATAATTTTCCATAAATGCTAAAGATATATGACCAGCATACCTTGTTGTTACTGTTACTATAACAGCTACATGTAAAAAGACCCTGTTGCTCTGACTGCCCAACTGGGTATAAATGCCTGCAGGTGAGCCGAGTACTGTGTTGTGCTCACACTGCGGTGGAAGGCGTGTGAGTGTTCTCGCGGTCGCCCTTTTGTTGCTTGTCCACCTACAGAGAGCTAGCTCACAATGAAAATGGAATGCATCATTGCATTTTTGTATCATCTTAGTTTACATTTTCCAAGTGTTTTACTTAAAAAAAAAAAGCAAAACTGAAAACTTGCCCAGACAGCTTTGGGTCTGACCAAGTTAAATAGGTCTTTTTCTCTGTTGTAGAATGTTTTAGACTTTTCTCATGCTGACACATATATTATGTATCTCAAGAGTGCTTTATAGACCTCTTCTCATCTTAATTACAGTAGCAGCTATAAACATAGTTTGGAAAGTGAAGTCTTAAGAATGTTAGGAATGGTGACACTGTAGCCTGGAAATGAAAAATACCTCTGTTCGAAGCATTACCATTCGAGTCCAGGAGAAGTCTCACATGGAATCGGAGCCGCAGTTGGATGTCTTTCTCACATTCATATATCAAACGTTTATTATGTGCCTATTATAAGCAGACTCGGGCTCAGGTTTCATAGCTTTTATTACTTGTAATTCACACTTCTAGGAAGGCAGTATAATATTATTTAGGAGAGGGTGGCTTGCAGAGGTAAGGGTCAAGGTGCACTTGAATTCTTTTATTTTAGTTTTTTATTAATGCAGTAATAGCAACAGTAATTTGCTCATTGTGTATGAGAAGTTGGGTCTGTAATGAGAATTAGGAGGAGGGAGATGCTGTTTAGAGAGTTGGCGTTGGTTGTAGACATGTTTAGCGTCTCTTCAATAAGAGAGTCTCCGTAGATGACGGAATTCTTTATCTAGTGTTACTTTTGAAAAGAAAGCTTTCTCTAGTGTACAGGTGGGTGCAAGGGCTTTCTAGAAGGGGGTGTTCTCGAGTGCATGGGCCCTGTGGTGTGCGCCGGTACAGCTGGGCAGGTGTAGTGTGGGTGAAGATGGCGGCAGGCCTGTCACCCGTAGGGAACCCTGATTGTTTGCATGTTGAACTTTGAATTCTGTAGACCCCTGTAGAGCCTTTCTCTCTCCCTGTTGACCTTTAGGGCAGATAATTGGCAAGATTTCTGGAACAGAAAGGAGAAATACCTCTAACGTCCACATTCCTTCTGATCCTTTACCATGACAGCTGGAGGTTCCGTCAAGGAGGCGGATGATGACTCTAGAATTCCAGAATGCTAGGCAGAGCCTAGTGGGGTCGCTCGGAGTTGGACGTGACTAAAGTGACTTAGCAGCAGCAGCAGCAGCAGCAGCAGCAGCAGCAGCAGCAGCGGTGCAGGAAGAGGCCTGTTGGAAGAGTTCATTTCTCAGTCTCTCCCTTGCCACATGGGGCCCAGAGGAATGAGATGGCCCAGGAGTAATCTAACGTTGTATCGGTAACCAGGCACGCCCTGTGTGCCAGGCCATGTTCTGAGTGCTCTGTGTCTGCTGTGTTGTGGAAGACTTATAACCATGCTATGAAGTGGGTGCTGTTACCCTCCTTACTTTTTCAGAGGAGGAAGCTGATGGTCAGAGAATTGAAGAGATCTGCCTACGCTCGCACAGTAAGTGAACAAGGTGTAGGCCAGGTGGCCTTAACCCCAGTCTGTCCTGGGCCTCGCTCCACTGTCTGGAACCGTCTTCCGGGCCTCAGGCTGAATCCCTGGAGAGTTAGGCTCCTTCGGCACAGTGAGCATTTGAACTGATAGTTAGTTGGTGATCTTGAAACTCTTGGCTTCCTGCAACTGAAGCCTTTGTCGGGGACAGTTTCGGGATAGTCCTCTTTTTTGTTTATTCTAAGATTTAAAAATCCCAGATGTGTTTTCATTTGGGTCGTTGCTTTCCTTCTTTACACCTGAGAACTTGATGTTGGCGTGACTAGGCGAGCTGGTCTGCTTGGACCCTTTGTAGGGAAGAGGTGGGAGCAGGGTGACATGTGAAAGTGGTTATAAAACTGCTTTCTGAAACTTACAGAAATGACAAGGAAGAGCTCTGGTTAAAAGATGGCATGTGTCATGTCTTTCAGGGCTAGGCCGAGATCTTTTTAAAGCATCATTAAGAAAGCCAAGGGGGCAGAGCCTCATTAAGTCTTGACTGGGGCCGATAACCTGCAGCCGTAATTTGTAAGGAAGTGTCTCTACCAGGGAAGGGGGGTCCCCCACTTTTTTTTGAGAGTAATTTGTGTGTGTGTGTGTGTATGTGTGGAATGGAAGCTTCCTAAGAATTTGTAGAAAAATATACCTAAAAGTTTGTGTTCATTATGTGTTTTGCCAACTTGAGTACTTTAAATCAAAGCACAGCAACCTGCACCCCTTCCCAGTTAGTTCCACCTTATCATGCCCACTTCTCTTTTCTGTCTGTCCTGTGCTGTTTCCTCATGTTTAGAAGGTTCCTTCGCCCTGTGGTCCTACCACGCTGCAGCGCCCCCCAACGTGCCGGAGGCCCCCTGACGTTGCACCCTCTTAGTTCTGAGCACCTGCAGACTTACTTGAAGATCCCTTATGAGGGTTAGTGATTCTTTTGGTTTTCAGTTACCCCTGTCTTTCCTTTTTGCCTCCCTTACCTTTTTTAGCTTTTATTTTGAGGTAAGTCACATTTGAAGGAAAGTTACAAGATTAATATAGAGAAATCCTGTATACCTTTTACTCATCAATTTTTAACATTTTACTATTGAGTTTATCTATGAGTCTGTCTATCTACAGCATATTTTCCCTGAATCATTTGCGATTAGGCTGCATACATCCTGCCCTTTAGTCCTTAGTATTTCCAAGTCCTTAATATCATGTGCATTTCCTGGGAGCAAGGTTTTTCTGTTATATACCCCAGTGCAGTCATCACTATCAGGATGCTTAACTCGGAAGCAGTACTTTTACCTACAGTCCATGTTTTAACTTTGTCTACTGTCCTAATAGCATCTGTATAGTAATCTTCTTTCCTTTGTTGCAGTATCCCGTCTGGAACTTTTATGTGCTTGTAGCTGCCTTGAAACTCTTTTTTCAGTCTGTAAGATTTGACTGATATGAGTCATGTTAACTTTTCTCTTTGGATAATCACACTACAATAAGAGTCAGTATATGCTTTCACTGCACTGTGGCTCTGATAACGTAGATCTTAAATAGGGCCCTGTCTCTGAAGAGAACATTTTACATGGAGTGAGGTGGGCCGAGGGGGTAGGTGGAGCTGTAGCTTGTGGATCAGCACAGCAGGCATTCTTTGTGCAGAGAAGAGATAGGTAAGTCAGTTGCTAACATTCATCATATTTTAATGGCATTTTCTTTAATGCCAGTTTAAAGTTGTTAATTTAAAAAAAGTAGATAAAATGCTTCAAAAGAGGCACGATGTCATCCATGGAGCTTGCTGGAGAAATGAGTAACTTTTCTGATTTGTCCTTAGGTACAGCTCTGATAGATCTGGAATTGTTTATCCATGTAAAACCACAGAACAAGTATCTTTAGACTAATTGTCTTCTTGAGGGTGGTATTACGTTCCCTTGAAAGATGGGAAAACTAAGGCTTTGAGCACTGGCATAGCTTACCCATTGTGTTTCACAGCTGTCAAAAGCAGGAGAGGGATATGAGCTCAGCTCTACCTGAGCAGTGCCAGACTTCATGTAGTTCCGCTTTACTGGAAAGAGTAAGTTGGATCCTGTTTGTTCTCAAACAGGATCCTGTTTGCCATTAAAATATGATGAATGTTAGCAAACTGATAATTTGTAGTAGCTGGCCAGCTATTCCACAAGGTGAAAGATTCTGAGGCTTACTGGATGTTGGGGAAATGAATGCTGGGGTTGATAAGCAGTGCCTGTCTTATGAACATCAGTAGAGGAGTGAAGGGTATCCATGCCTCAGATTGATAATCTAGAGGTACACCTCCATATAATAATGATGTTAATCTGTCACTATTAAAAGCCTATCATATGCTGAAACCTGACTATATTATCTCTAATTCTCAAACAACTCTATAGTAAAGTGGTAGTGTTCTTGATGTAGCTGGGATAACTGAGATGAAGTTTAGTTACGAGGTGAACTTTTTTTTTTTTTAGCATCACACAGCTTTAAAAGTGGTAGGGTTTAGATTTGAGTTATTCTCACAAAAGCTTGCTTTCTTGATGTAAATCTGTGTTTATATGGGAAATATACCATATTATTTCCCTTTCTTACATAAGAGCCTGCTTCTCGGTTGTCAATAGTAGTACAAGGATATGAACAATACTGCGTACTTTGAGATGTAAATTTTAGAAGTTGTTAACACCATGGTAATAGTTCTACAGTTGTTTTGGATGGTGAGAATAAGAAATCTGAGGAGAAATGGAATATATTTCCATTACTGTTTTGACATTTCTTTCAGACTTAATTTACTCTTAAAATAAAAAAAAATATATACACACACTTTGACTTGTTCATAAAATCATTATTTGCTAAATTAAATTCGGAAGTGTAGTTGAGTCAGACAGTGATTTACTCACTGAAATGACTTACAGGTTGCTAAACTTGAGGATATTAGGTAAATGATAGGTTTTGCCAATTTATAAAAATCAGGTAAAAACCAGGGAACCAAAACAGCCTTATTTTCTGGACATATATTCTGTTGTGCCTAGATGATAGCTACCAATGGGTTTAATATTGTTGTCCTCACCTCCCTATTCCTTTTCCTGTAGGGCAGTCCAGTTGGGGACATTTATTAGGGCTCCCTGTTAGCTCGGTTGGTAAAGAACCCGCCTGCAATGCAGGAGACCCCAGTTTGATTCCTGAGTCAGGAAGATCCCCTGGAGAAGGGATAGGCTACCCATTTCAGTCTTCTTGGGCTTCCCTTGTGGCTCAGCTGGTAAAGAATCTGCCTGCAGTGTGGGAGATCTGGATTCGATCCCTGGGTTGGGAAAATCCCCTGGAGTAGGGAACAGCTATCCACTCCAGTATTCTGTCCTAGAGAATTCCACGGACTGTATAGGCCATGGAGTCTCAAAGAGTTGGACATGACTGAATGACTTTCACAGATGAAGTCATCATAAAAATACTCTTGCAGACTTTCATATTTCTGCTTTATTGACTATGCCAAAGCCTTTGACTGTGTGGATCACAATAAACTGTGGAAAATTCTGAAAGAGATGGGAATACCAGACCACCTGACTTGCCTCTTGAGAAATCTGTATGCAGGTCAGGAAGCAACAGTTAGGACTGGACATGGACCAACAGACTGGTTCCAAATAGGAAAAAGAGTACGTCAAGGCTGTATATTGTCACCCTGCTTATTCAACTTATATGCAGAGTACATCATGAGAAACACTGGCCTGTAAGAAACACAAGCTGGAATCAAGATTGCTGGGAGAAATATCAATAACCTCAGATATGCAGATGACACCACCCTTATGGCAGAAAGTGAAGAGGAACTAAAAAGCCTCTCGATGAAAGTGAAAGAGGAGAGTGAAAAAGTTGGCTTAAAGCTCAACATTCAGAAAACGAAGATCATGGCATCCGGTCCTATCACTTCATGGGAAATAGATGAGGAAACAGTGGAAACAGGTTCAGTTCAGTTGCTCAGTCGTGTCTGACTCTTTGTAACTCCACCCTTATGGCAGAGAGTGAAGAAGAACTAAAAAGCCTCTCAATGAAAGTGAAAGAGGAGAGTGAAAAAGTTGGCTTAAAGCTCAACATTCAGAAAACGAAGATCATGGCATCTGGTCCCATCACTTCATGAGAAATCGATGGGGAAACAGTGGAAACAGTGTCAGACTTTATTTTGGGGGGCTCCAAAATCACTGCAAATGGTGACTGCAGCCATGAAATTAGAAGACACTTACTCCTTGCTAGATAGTATATTCAAAAGCAGAGACATTACTTTGCCAACTAAGGTCCGTCTAGTCAAGGCTATGGTTTTTCCTGTGGTCATGTATGGATGTGAGTTGGACTGTGAAGAAGGCTGAGTGCCAAAGAATTGATGCTTTTGAACTGTGGTGTTGGAGAAGACTCTTGAGAGTCCCTTGGACTGCAAGGAGATCCAAGCAGTCCATTCTGAAGGAGATCAGCCCTGAGATTTCTTTGGAAGGAATGATGCTAAAGCTGAAACTCCAGTACTTTGGCCACCTCATGTGAAGAGTTGACGCATTGGAAAAGACTCTGATGCTGGGAGGGATTGGGGGCAGGAAGAGAAGGGGATGACCGAGGATGAGATGGCTGGATGGCATCACACACTCGATGGACGTGAGTCTGAGTGAACTCCAAGAGATGGTGATGCATGGGGAGGCCTGGTGTGCTGTGATTCATGGGATCGCAAAGAGTCAGACACGACTGAGTGACTGAACTGAACTGAACTGGTGCTGTAATATGTCTAGAGCTCTCAAAACCATTATCACAGCTTTTCACATGCCCAATTAATAGGCAATCATTTGTTTATTCTTATTTGCTATAGTTCCACTTTTAAGAAAGCCAGGGAACATTGGCTGAAGCAGTCAGTACATAGAACTTCTTCACTGATGTTGTCCAAAATAAATGGCATTTTTTTTCCCCAATAACAGCACATCTACTGGTATTCCAAGCTTTTACCTGAAAATTTAGCCTCAAACTGAATTCGACTTAACTTATGCCCAAAGTTCAACTTGCAACTCTGGGCACTGAACCTTAAGACAAAATGACTAAGAGAAATGGCCTGGTCCAAATGAAGATGCCCAGTCCTCAAATTCTCATATTGTCTCCTTGGATCACTAAAACATTGCCTGCTTTCCTGCTGAGGGTCACCATCTAGGGAAGACATTAAATGTTGGAGGACATAGCATCGATGTACTGGGAGTATAAATGTATTTATTTAAAGACCATTTCCTCCATTTTATAAAATGTATGTTAAAGGCAATGTTTCCTTTTTATTTATTTATTTTGCAATGTCCACTTTTTAATTCACTTTCCTGCTAAAGAATCCTGCATTGAAATTCTTTTCTAATTTTGTGTAGGGAAAAGCGTATCATATTTTAAAATTTGGTGTTTATCAGTTAACAAAATGTATTCCACTACATTTTTTTTCTGCTTTCTTATCTGAGAAGACTCTTTGAGAGTCCCTTGGACTGCAAGGAGATCCAACCAGTCCATTCTGAAGGAGATCAGCCCTGGGATTTCTTTGGAAGGAATGATGCTAAAGCTGAAACTCCAGTACTTTGGCCACCTCATGCGAAGAGTTGACTCATTGGAAAAGACTCTGATGCTGGGTGGGATTAGGGGCAGGAGGAGAAGGGGACGACAGAGGATGAGATGGCTGGATGGCATCACGGACTCGATGGACGTGAGTCTGAGTGAACTTCGGGAGTTGGTGATGGACAGGGAGGCCTGGCGTGCTGCGATTCATGGGGTTGCAAAGAGTCTGACATGACTGAGGGACTAAACTGAACTGAACTGTGAAGGAGAAGCACAGTGGTTTTGGAAGGGCCATGCCCCATTCTGGCGCTCAGGGAGGGTCCTCTGAGGACAGGGCTGTAGCATTGAGTCCTGCAGGAGAGCAGGGTTCCTTCTTCATGGAGGGAACCACTGGGCTGAAGGCCCTGTGGTGGGCAAATTTGTGGTTTCACTAGAGGCCCACAGAAGCCAGTGTGGTCAGAGGGGGAGATTTCCTGTTGGCCGCAGTGATGTGTCCAGCTGACCAGACTCGGCGAGGGGGTTGGCTGTGGTGGAAGAGAAGCGGGGAGTCAAAAGCATTATGGACTCAACTATGCATCTGGATGGGGGTGTGTTTCACTGAGAGCAGAAACGAAAGGCATCCTAGCTATCCAGGCAGGGATGTTGGATGGCAGTTGGATATAGAACTCTGAGGCTGAGGGAAATCAGCCAAAGGTGACACATTTGAGGGGCACAGACATGGGGCGGCAATGGAAGCTGTGGGTTATGTGTACTTGGGAAAGGTGTGTGATGGTGTGTTATTCTTGGCCTCTTGTATCTATTGACCGTCCAAGGCCTTCGGGCTGCTAGCTCCCTTACTGTTTAACTGGCAATGCGTGTTGAGGAGGTTGCTGTTTTCTTTGGTCAGCAAAAGTTCCTCATGCTAGGCATTGTACTGAGTGCTAGGTATGTAAAGATGAATAAGGCAGAATGTCCACCTTTGATTAACAGGATGCTGCAGAGACAAGAAAATAAATAGACTAAATTATTGAATGATTTTTGCTCTGACTTCAATTTGTTAAGAGGAAAAGCAGTAAGATTTAGGAGTTTCTCACTATGTGATAAATCATGTGGTCCTTCATTTAATCAGGCCCCCAGCAACACCAGAGGTGAACACACTGAAAGGTATTAAGTGTGAGCTTGATTCTGCGGAGCTAAGTGTATCTGTAGGATTCACACCCGGGTTTGTCTGACTTAAGCTGCCTCTCTCTCCCTTATACCTTTTTGTCTCATTCTAAGCATTTTTCTAAACTTTGGACTGTATTAAACGTTAGGAAAGATGGAGGAATTTAAGTGGGCAAGAGGTTGTCACCCAAAGACAGACAGGGCCTTGTGCTTGCGTAGCACGTGCAGTCAGCGGGTTGGAAGAGTGCTGTGGATGAATGGGAAGGATTTTCCTAAGGTTTCTAAAGAAGACCTTCTTCTAAGAATGGTGGTGCCTGGATTTATGTCAGTCTTATGTAATGGCACTAGCAGTTGGCCAAGCTTCTGTCCTTTCCTTTGACCTCTTCAGTATTTTTATCAGTGCTGTGGAGGAAGGCATGAATGAAATGGTGTGCTGATTTAATTGGTGGTTGACGTCAAGATAGGAAATGCAGTTAATATGTCAGATGTCAGGCTAGAATAGTGACCAGATACATGCAGAATGGAAATAGGCAGAGATGAAAACTTCTGCCACTAGGGTCAGCCTAACCAACCGTGTAAGAAGAGAGAGGAAAGGGAGGGCTTAATCTCAACTGATGCAATGAATCAGGGGTGCGATGGGCCTGTTGAACAGTGACAGTCTGAGGCCAGGTTTGTACTCATGTAGGATCTGGAAGAGAAGCAAGTTCCTTCCCATAATATGTTTCATGTTAAGGGGGTTCAGAATTGGCATATTTTGCTCAGAAAAGGGAAATAGATATAGCGATCTTCAAATATTGTTCAAAAGGATCAAAGTTAAAGAAAAAGTAGTGGATATAAATCATAAGGCACAGATTTTTATTATATAGAAGGAAGAAATTAATAACATTCATGGTTGCAGACACTTAGGGGGTTCATACATTCATCATGTATGGATCAATGGGGCTATTTTCAATTCTACTATTCTGTGTTTCACTGACAAATCTTTTATCAGGGTGCCTTAAGAGCTGTAATCAAATGATAATGTATGAAGTGCTTGGAAATGCAGGGTAGATGTTGGTCATCATATGAGGATGCCAATCAGAACAGGCTTTTGATGAGTTTCTAGAGGATATTACATGAACCTTTGACACCATATGCTAAATAAATATATATACATCCTGGATGTATTTTTTTCAAAGTATTCTAAGATTAAGAACCGTTGCTGATAATTGTCACTTTTTATTGGTAGTTTATGGAAGTTACTTTATGCATAGGTAACAATATATTGCTATTTCATTTCTAATCTTAATGATTCTGAAAAGTAAGAGCCCAGTGATATTTAAGATTTGGGATACGTGGGTGCATGTACAGAATTGTTGCAGATACTGGTTAGTCCGTCTTACTTTATATTTCCGAGAGCACCTATGTGGCCAGTCCTCATCCCCAGGAGTCATGAGGCACTGTGACCATCCTAAGTCACCTGTGCTGTTTGCTGAGTGTGCGTGCTCAGTCAACTCAGATGGTGAAGAGTTTGCCTACAGTGCGGGTGACCCAGGGATCAAACCTGAAGAAGATCAAACGCAGGGAAAATCCCCCGAAGAAGGGAATGGCTACCCACTCCAGTATTCTTGCCTTGGAGAACTCCATGGACAGAGGAGCCTTGGTGGGCTACACTCCACAGGGTTGCAGAGTCGGATATGACTAAGCATGCATGCTGTATGCTGAGTGAGACAAAAGGGGCAAAGCATGGACATGGCCGTTTTAGTCTCCTTGGGAGTTAACTAACATAGGAAAAATGGAAAAAGAAAAAACACACGATACATGAGTTAAATATCGATATAAGGCAGCCTAGAAGTCGGTTACAACCTGCATAGGAAAGATTCCAGCAGGTCCCAAAGATAGTGCTCCTGGGTGTGGTGCCGGGGCAGCTCTCTGGTCCTTGAACTCGGGCTTGTGTAAACTTGGGGTTAGACAGGCGAAGAGGAGAGTGGAGCATCCTCCTGCTGCTTTGTGCTGAAAGTTAGCGTGTGGGTGCGGGGATGGAGGAGGCCCAGTGTGGGACAGCTGTGTCCCTTCCACCCCCACCCCACCCCCACAGCAGGCCACGGTAGTGTTTGCAGGATGCCTGGGAAAAAGCAGAGGCATTTTATAGTTATATTTAGACATCATCACAGAAAAGTCAACATAGATTGCTTCATGATGTGACAGCCTGTACTTACAGGTCACGCTGGCGGCCCTGATTGTTATCAGCTGAGTTTTCACACAGCTGTAATTCATGCGCATCACTCTTAAACAGTTGACATTGTTTTATATGTACTTTTCCACATCCCTGTCCACTCCACTATGCCAATATATTATGGCCCATTGCTTTAGAGCCTTTTAGTCCCAATTCCATTGTCATTATAACCATGAGACAGGTATTCTTTCTTGGATTTGGTGAGTGAGAAAACTTAAGAGATGAGCACCAGATTTAGAGTTACACAGTGGTAGTAAGTGGTGGATCAGGGTGTGGACCCTCCCTGTGCCCACAGCCCATGCTTTTCCCCTTCGATATTGAAAGTCATGTAGCTGCAGACAGATGCAGATAAATAGCACCACTTCTCCATTTGAGAGTGTCATGGTTGGAACAAGATATCTTTTTTAGAGCTTTGCTTTCAAGCTTCCTATTGCATTACCCTTCAGAAAGAGTTTACCACTGCTTTATACATACTAGTTCAAATAATCATTTACTCATGTTGGGTTTTATTATTTTCACCATTTCATATGTAATGGACTATTCAAAATTTTTCTTTAGTGGGTGGTAAGAACATTTTTCCAAATAATGATTCTAAAGGGAGACAGTTTTTCTTTCGTTGAGCTCTTGTTTAATCCTGATATATAGATGTGATTATAGATGAAGAAGATACAGTTTACTTTCTGTGAGTTTTTAAATGTCTTTCTTTAACTTGTAGCTTAAGGAATTTGGCTGAAAAAAATTATGAAATGTTATATTCATAAAGAAACTACTAATAAGCTATCCCTTAACTTGGTATTTAGGAGTGAACACTGTTCCCTGGTGGCTGAGATGGTAAAGCGTCTACCTACAATGTGGGAGACCCAGGTTCAATCCCTGGTTCTGGAAGATCCCCTGGAGACGGAAATGGCAACCCACTCCAGTGTTCTTGCTTCGATATCCCTTGGATGGAGGAGCCTGTTAGACTACAGTCCATGGGGTCGCAAAGAGTTGGACACGACTGAGTGACTTCACTTTCACTGTTAACATAGATATCTTTATTATAAATACTTGGGTGGGTAGGCATACTCTGAAAGAGTGATAATGAGGGAGTATCTAAGTATAAAAAGCATCAAGCTTCTCTAAAGGCTACTAAAACATATATAAGGACTTGTTCTTGGATAATCTCTAAAGGATACTTGGATTTCCAGACCAGCCTCTGAAAACCTATTTAACCTATAGTACAACCTAACTATGCTACCTAATATGTCCAAAATCGATATTTAAATATATATTTAAAGGATATATGTTTTGCTCCTTATTTAGCATTTCTGGGGATAGGAAACTTTCTGAGGCTTTGGAGGATGTAGGCAACTAGGCAACAGTGGCAGCTTCCCAGAAGATCTAGGAAAGCGTGTGTGTGTGTATGTGAGAGAGACAGAGAGAGAGAGAGAGAGAGAGAGAGAGAGAGAGAGAGAGGGAGAGGTACAACTCATAGATGCTTAGCTACATATCTAAATACATACCTATCTGAAAACTTATTTGAATAAGAAGAATTTACAAGAAAGTCTAGTCAGGTAATAAAATTAATCAGAAGCTGAGTAACTAAACTAGTTATTTTAAGACCTCTTTGAACATGGGCTGTATACACTGTGACTTTAAAAGCACTTATTTCACAGAATTGAAGTCCACACTGCAGCAGTTGTGGAATGGCACCTAGAACAGAAAAATGTGCTTGGAATAACATATTTATAGAAATAGTTGAGGACTGTTCTTTATGTGGGTGTCTCTGCTGCTGCTGCTAAGCTGCTTCAGTCGTGTCCGACTCTCTGCGGCCCTATAGACGGCAGCCCACTAGTCTCTGTCACTGGGATTCTCCAGGCAAAAATACTGGAGTGGGTTGCCATTTCCTTCTCCAATGCGTGAAAGTGAAAAGTGAAAGAGAAGTCGCCCGGCTCTTAGTAACTCCATGGACTGCAGCCTACCAGGCTTCTCTGTCCATGGGATTTTCCAGGCAAGAGCACTGGAGTGGGGGTGCTGTTGCCTTCTCCAGTGGGTGTCTCTAGTATAACATAAATTATATGTGAGAATTGAAAATGGTGATACTTTGAAATACTTCTATCAATAGAAGGATAGATAATGAGAATACAGTGGTTTTGCATTAGATGTGACTACGAGCAGTGAATTGTTTCTTTGGAAAAGCCTTCGATTTGATTTGGGTTTTGGTTTCTTTAAGGAGAGAGTAAGTAGTACAAAGCAGAGGTTAAGATCCTGCCGTTGTACGTATTTAGTGTTATAAACAGTAAAAGTACACAGCAGGATGAATTTAAATTGTGGATGAATATTTAATAATAGGCCATAAGGAGAGAAGGTTAAAATTAAATAATGTGCACTGTGTAAGTATCTGTTTTCATATCTGAAGTCTCACTGAAAGGCATCTGATACATTTTGAGAAGTAGAGATAATCTGTGTATTTCATGCTTTTGATTTTCAGAAATCTCAGGGTTAAGCTAACATTTTGACATGGGTGCAAATTAACTGAATTTTAAGTAGGGCTGTGAGAGTTTATGGCACTGATGAGAAAGATATTACAAAACAATTTCAGTCGCTGATAAGATGAATTTGCTGCACTGTTATCTATAGCATTAAAATATAGACATTCCAATCATTTTCCCATTTTAAATTTCTGCTTTAATTAAGCCTGTTTGGGTTGTGCACTGTTTAAAGTCAAGTGAGCAGACCTTTCCTATGCCCTGTCTAATTCAGATTGAATGTGAAGATAGGGCTGCCTTGGGCCCCATGTTGGAAATTTAGCCTAAAATCTGATTGACTCAGCCTCTCTGTGGGCCATTCATTCACTCTGCAGATTCTAGCATCCCTAGCTCAGCCTCAATTTTCACACTTTCACAGAAAGTTTTATTTTACCTTTTGAAAGTAAGTGTGGAAAATCTTTACATTTTGTTGTTCTTAGGCATAAGTTCTAACTTGAAGCATTCTAGAAAACTTAATTCTTACTTTTCAATTTTAGTTTCATTACATGATGTCATCATATGTATATGTGTGTGGAATTGTGAAGTCAGCACCATTTGTGACATCAATATATTGTTTGAGCAATTTCTGTCATTCTAAGTAAACATTTTTCTTGACTGGTGAAAGTAACACAGTCAAAATTTCATGAAATTGTGAGTTTCGAGCAAAATCATCTGGCCTACACATATTTTCATCCTGGTGAGATAAGTTCCTGGCAAATTCCTGTGAAGCCCTCAGGACAGAGTCCACGTTTCTATAGGAAGGCTCTGTTAAAGCTGAGACCTGCCTGCATGCTCCCTCTCACACTGCCTTTAGGATGTCCGCCGGCTTGCACTGTAATCTTTGTCCAGCGTGTCCCCCTTCAGTGCCTGGTCACCTTTCTCGGACAGCCGCCAACACACGTCCACTCTGCCTCCAGTGCCTTGCACCATGCACACGGTAGATGCATGTGTCAGTGTGTAATGAATGGATTACTCAAGGCACTGCAGTGAGCACCAGAGCACCTGCTGCTAAGAAGGCGGGAGGGCAGAGATCACGGGCAGCCTTGTGTGGGGGGCAGGAGCGTGGGGGGAAGGAGTCCTGGTGGTTCGTGTAGCCTTGCATGCTTGGGGTGTAGGGTCTGCACTCCTGGCTCCCCCTCACCTGCTGTTTGCGCTCAGCTCCTGGTCTTTTGGTGCTGCCCTCGTCTCTGCCATGAGCCTGCCTTTGCCCAGGGCAGCAGTGAACTGCCCCATCATGAGTGGAGCGTCAGCTGCAGCCCACGCGTTAGCGCCCACCTGTTGGCCACCTGGGCTGCAGTCGGCGCATGTCCCCACCTGCTCCCTTCTCCGAAGCACTGCTCTCTCCAACTGCGTTTTCTGACCATTCCTCTGGCTTTGCTGGGGCCTCCTTTTCCCTTCTTCCTTAAGGGATGTCAGTCTCTAGAATTTCTTCTTCTACCCCTTGCGCTCCTTTGTACATATTCTCTCGGGGTAGCTCCTTGGGTTTTTTGCTTCGTATTGCTGAAGACATCCAGGGTTATTGAGGGTGTGCTGTGTGCCAGGTGTGACTTGTGTCCTGCAGGTGCAGTGTGAGTGAGCAGAACGGAAATCGCTGCCCTCCAGGAGTGCCTGTCCTCGGTTTCCCACTTCCCTACTTATGACTCGAGGGCATACCTGACTCCCCAGGCTGGAACGAATCGTGGCACTTCTGATATTGTCACCTGGACTTCCTATCAGAACTGCAGTTTTAACATGCGGAAGAGGGAAGGTCCCCACCCCCCAGAGAGGGTGGATCTGCTTCTACTCTGGGCTGGCTCAATCGGTGTCTTACCTGTTAGGCCACCCTTGCCACCTGTCTTCTATCACTCCCAGGTCGAGTTGCAATTCCATCCGGTTTCTGGAATCTGAGTGTGCTTTCTCCCACCACTGCTAAAGGCCCAGGACCTCTGCTCAGTGGCCTGCTGGGGCAGTCCAGCCTAGTTCCCAGGCCGCTGCTGGGGCGCCATCCTTCCGAAAGGCGGATGTGACTGTAACTCGCTGTTAAAAGCACCCAGTGGTTCCCCCAAGATGTAGTCGGAAGCCTTTCAAGTGTTGAGTGAAGCTCACCCACCTACTGGCTTCATCCAGCTCCAGCTGCTGCTTTGCTTCACTGGGGTCTAAGCTGCTTCTGTTTCCTTGCATGTGCCAGGCAGTTCATCATTTCATGGAGCCTGTGATTGATGCCCTATGCTTCTCCTGCTTGGGGGTACTCTGTGCCCTGACCCTCCCCACCTTGAATGTGGCTTCTTCCGTCAACCCTGCTAATCTTTGAACCTTCCTGGGAGACCCCGTGTCCTCCATATGGCCCACAGTTGGGCCTCAGAGTCTGGCTCACAGTTGGTATCAGCATGTGGTTCTAGAAGGATGGAAATATTTGTGGGTCTTTGTAGCACCGTGGTGAGGGACTTCCCCCGCCACCACCTGGGCTGAGGCTCCAGTTTGGCCCTTCTGAATGGCCTTTGCTCTGAAGCCCATGAGCTGACTCACCAAGCAAAAATAAAACTCAGAAGTCCAGTTTTGAACTGGTTATGTTTGGTAAGAGCCTTCCTTGCATTGAGAAGGTGGCTTGTGACTCACAGTCTGGGTGCTTATTCATGTCACTAGTGATCTTTGAAAAGTTTTGCCCCAGACATTCTGTGTTATCTGAAATCTATCCTTTCACTTTCTAATGAGCACTCAGACACATTAATGTTTGATCAGGACTTGCAGACTCAGGTCTAAAATAAGGTAATTGTTCTAAGAATACTTTGAAGTCAAGGAGGGTTCCTAACCACTTACTATACTTTGCTTTTGTTACTGGGAAGCTGAAAGAGCTGAGTGACGTTACTATCGTGCCCATTTCCTGTGTGCATGGTAAAATTTTAGATGAATGCAGAAATCTTTCAATATATTGTTTGTTCCAGATCCCTTTTAATTATTAAAGCCTTGCTAAAAGTTAAAAAAATTAAATGTTTTGCATCCACATAGTTTTTTTTTTCTTAAATGTTTTTCTGGGTTTTGTCAGGTCATTGTTTTTCGTATTTCACAAGTAAGGAGAATTGCATTTTTAATATGTATGATAGCATAATAGACATTTCTGTCTCTTCAATAATGAAGTAATAAGTCTACGTCTTCTTTTACTTCTTCACAGGGCAGCCCAATGGATCCCATGGTGATGAAGAGACCCCAGCTGTATGGCATGGGCAGTAACCCTCATTCTCAGCCACAGCAAAGCAGCCCTTACCCTGGAGGCTCCTACGGCCCCCCAGGCCCACAGCGGTACCCCATGGGCATCCCAGGTCGGCCCCCGGGGGCCATGGGGGGCATGCAGTACCCCCAGCAGCAGGTTTGTGCTGGTTTCACTCCACTTCCTCCCACGTTTGCTCCTAGAGTCGTCTTTGTCTTTTCTTGTCTACTGAAGGTTAGTTTTGAGACAGTTGGGAAGCATTTCACGGATTTTCTGCTTTTTAGAAATTTTCATAGTTTCTTGAAATGATCACAGGTACAGCTGTTTCCCATCTCTTTTAAAAGCAGGAAAGTGAGCTTCTTAGGACAAAGTGGACACAGTTCCTGTTCTATTTGAAAGATTGACCGTGTCACCGTTGTGCAGCAAATTATATAGATTGGAGCCCCAAAGTGAACTTGGCTTTCTAATATTTCTGATGGCAGACAGTGTCAGATTTTGAGCTGTGAATAAACTTATTAAGGTGAAATTTTAAGTTATTTAAAGGTTTTTCTCATAAAGATGGCATCAGCTTAAGTTTTCTTTAGTCTGCCCAAAAGTTGTTTTGCTGTTATTTCTTCTGTATCTTTTGAAACAGCTTTCTGTGTTTCTTGTAAGAGAATTTCACGTGTATCAGTTCTCCTAGGTTTGATGAGCTTTGTGTTTTTACATAAAACAAACAAAAAAGACTTTCTGCTCTTAAAAAAAATATTCTCCTTTTTCTCTAGAATCAAATAGTTGGAGTTACCTTAAATGGCCATCTACCTCTGGCAGGAGTCTCAGCCTCTTGCACCCTGGAGAGTGTGGATTCTTGTAATGGTGGCCTGAGGAGACTCAGACTTGTTGCAGGTTTAGTTACTAGGAACACCAGAAAGGCTGACTTGTAAATTCCCACACCAGGCCTTTCATCCAGTAGTATACCAGTCTGATGCCCACCTTGGTGTTTTCCTGTTCCCAGGTAGGTTATCCCAGAGGGCTACCAGCAGCCTGCTCCAGAGTCTCACTGTTGCTTTCTCTCGGAAGTTTTTCTCTACGTTTGACCAAAAATCACTGTGGAAAAAACACAGAACTTTGGTTCTCTACAGTGGATGTATGCTGTATCATATTTTATGTGCTCCGTAGCTGTGTCTAAAGGTTCACGAATGAGTTTCAGAGATTGAAAGTTGTCTTTCCTCTTTATCTTAGTTTGTCCTTTGGTGACACTTTTATTTTAAGGCAGTTGTAGGGGAAGATAGAAGCAGTTCAGCCTTTGAATCCAGCTGTTGGTTCTTTAAGTGGTCTTTGTTCTTGTTAGATGTTCTCACCCCTTGTTTATTAAATATAGTGTGTGAGTCACTCAGTCGTGTCCTACTCTTTGCAACCCCATGGACTGTAGCCCACCAGGCTCCTCTGTCCCTGGAGTTCTCCAGGCAAGAACACGAGTGGGTAGCCATTCCCTTCTCCAGGGGATCTTCCCGAACCAGGGATTGAACCTGGGTCTCCCGCACTGCAGGCAGATTCTTTACCATCTGAGCCACCAGAGATTGGCCACTCAGAATTCTAGCAGTCGCATACTTAATTGTACTTGTAATATTTTTTTTGAACAGTACTCCTTTCTTCTAGTAATATTTTGCCACCTACAGTAAAACTCTTTAGTTGAGACTGCTAATTATGAGGAGATAATTTGTAAATGATTGAAAAGTCAGGTGAGAGCTGTAATTTTTTTCCCCCCTCTCCCCCTTTTTTTTTTTTTTTTTAAGTTTTAAAGCTAATTTCCCCATAGATGAGGGGAAGAAGGCCCAGGCAGGCAGCAGGTCCTGACTACCAGCTGGTTCGAGGCTGACAGTTCTGTATGGGACTCTGACCACAGGGAGCGAGCGGGGGCAGTGGGGTGGCGGGGGAGTGGAGGCCGCCGCTCCCTCTCCATGCACCTTCCTTTCCGCCATGTTTCCCCGAAGGGAGGTTTGGAGAATCATTTCAAAAGGAGCTCTTCATGGCAAGCTACCGGATGAACCTTTTCCTCTGAATGAGTTAAAGTCTTTTTTTTTTTTTTTTGGTTAATTAATTTATTTTAATTGGAGGATAATTACAGTATTACAATGGTTTTTTGCCGTGTATCATGAAGCCGCCACAGGTATACATATATCCCCTCTGTCCTGACCCCCCTCACCCCCCCATCCCTCCAGGTTGTCGCGGAGCACCAGCTTTGGGTGCATTGTGTCATATGTTCTTCTATGTATGGTGATGGATGTGTCTCAGTGCTACACTCTCGAATCATCCCACCTTCTTCTCCCACTCAGTCCAAAAGTCTCTTCTTGCTGTCTGTGTCTTCTTTGCTGCCCTGCATGCAGGCTCGTTGGTACCATCTTTCTAGATTCCATATATATGTATTAATATACGGTATTTGTCTTCCTCTTTCTTGAATGAGTTGAAGTCTTATTAGAAGTTTAAGACATTGGCTTATTTTGCAATCCCAGAGTGGGAGTCTTAACATTCTTCACAAATGTAAAGATTGATTACCTGGGAATATTTTTTTTCATTGTTTTCTTCCCACATACGTAAGGCTAAAAGTGGAGGACATACACAGTCATGTAGAATGACTGCAGTTTTCTTTGATTTTTTGTTTTATTTAATCCTCATGGTTCTTATATGCTTTTGAAATCCAGTAACTCTTGGATTTATTTGAAGGGACAAATAGCTGAAGATTACTCACCAATGTTTTAGCAAATTTTTAATTAAGATTTTAGATTAGATATTTTACTGCTAACCACCCCCCCCCCCCAAAAAAAAAGCCTAATTCTGTTTAAGCACAGCTCTTTCCGATAATGAAAGGAAAATAGGGTATCTGGTAAGAAACTGAATGCCCTGGCTATCAAACTTCCGTATTTGGGAGTTTAATCATAATTGAAAGTTCTAAATAATCTGTATTACTCTTTTACTTTTTCATTTAGTTATAATATAGCCTTGAAATGACATATCTTGTTTTGAAATCTAAAAGGCTAAAAAGCACTGCTAATGCAGTTTTGAGTGTGTGTAACATTTTAGGGGAGTCATACGGCATACTACCGAGTTCATGTGATCAGGCAGGTGTAGGCTAATTAATAGCTTTGGAAAGGAAAAATGGTGTAGGTTTTGGTGAAGCTTATTAGAGCACATATATTTTGTTAGCTTTAGTCTGTGTTTGGCGAGGAATAGGCAGTGAGTTGCTTTATTTGCGAATTTTGGATAATTATAAATTTGGTCTGCAAACAAGGTCCTGGCACAGTGATTGGCTGCTGGTCCTGTCCGTCTTCTCTTAGGCTAAGGCAATTGGCCAAGGATTATTGTGGTCATGACTGCTGGTGTTCTTCTGGGAAAAAGTTGGAAGATAATGATGACATTGAGTTTTTATTGAGTGGACATCACCACCTAGGCATGGCTTTACTTTGGACGACATCCAAAGCTTTCCGTGCTTGGTTTGTGAACCTCTAATGAGCTGAATACAGTTCATTTAATATTGCTCATATATTTCTGCAAAGGATTAAAATGCAGGAATTCAAGTTTGTAAATTGAGTTGCCCACTTACCAGCTGAGTGGTAAGTTGTCTTTTGCTCAGGGGTCACAGTTTTGATTCCTGGCTGGCATTCTCTTCCTGTGATAGGAATTTTAAATGAGTATGTGTTCGAAAGAACCACAGTGCATGTATGAAATTTAACATGCTGAGTATCACTGCTTACTTTTTATCTCTGAGAGTCAGGGGGAACTGGCCACTGACTGTTGAATTTTAGTAACCTAGTGATTCTTGATTTGTATGGTGATAATTTTTTTTTGAAATCTACTCATGACTGGGTCTTTGAAGCATGACGTGATAATAGTACATCATTTTGATATTCATTAACTGGAACTAGACTTGTGGTCTTTCACTTGCTGATTCTCTCACATCATCAGGCAAATACATAGCTAAACAGATTAGTTTTGCACCGTGCCCTGGAAACTAGTCTACTTGGGTTTTTATTGAGCTGAGAGGGGAAATGAATTTTCTATGCCTCTGTGAAGAATGTTCTGCCTCTAGGCTCCTGGAATTCAAACCTGGGGATGGTTAACAGAAGTACACTGGTTGATTTCATCTAATACAGAGCTACATAGAGGATATATAATCTGTAAGGCTGCTAGAATCTGCTTCTGTTTTTTTAAAATTTAGACACCAGTGTGTCCTTTGCGGGATCAGGGATGTGGGTAAGCAAATATTTTATTTCATTTTTCTTGTCCTTTGTGATTGTAAATGTATACATAGGCCTGTGCTGACTTGCTCTAAAAAAGATTTTTCATAGAAATAGCATCAAGAAGAAATAGGTTACAGAAGCAAAGTTATATTTATTTGTGTCAAGCAGATTTCAATGATGTTGTCTGAGATTTTTCCCGAGTTATCAAGGGTTAATTGAATTGATATTTTAACTCTCTGTCTTGTCGCAGATGTTTATATAACCTGATACCTGTTGGAATTATAAAACCAACCCTGGAATTATAAAACAGGGAAAGAGAAAGAGGGCAGAGTGGGGATTTTAAGTTCATGAGTGGTTTTGTAATGGGAAAACATGACTTTTTAGTTTTTAAAAACACGTGTGTATTGTAAAGACCTTTACAACAGCAAGAATATAGACCATGGCAAAATTAAATAGAATTTGTTATTTTTGTTAAGGTGACCCGTTTGCACTTACCACTTTCAATCTAAATAACAACTGAATTTAAAACCGAGATTGTTTTGAAAAAGACTTTAAAAATGAATAGATGTTTTAATTTATGTCTTTATCTTCTGCACCCTCTGGATGTGTATTTTGCTATGTGTTTTGAAGTGAAATATTTGTTTCGGAACATAAGCATTCTATTTGGTACCATCCTAACAGCCAAAACACTTCTTCCAATGCAAATGTTTATTTTGGCAGCAGATGTTTCTAAAAGGAGACAAACATTACAATTGTTTGGCTAAAATAAATGTTTTCTTTGGGGTTATTAAGGAGCCAAGAGAGTTCTAGGATTCCCACCTGTGTTACTTTGTATTGTCTGTTCTGGGGAAAAAATTGCTTTTTAAAATATAGTTAAAATAAAAACATACTTTTAACTATATTTTTAAAAAATACAGTTTGATATAGCTTAAACAATGTTTCTGCAAAGTTAGGAAGAATAGAGTGATGAGGGCTGGTAAAATTCTTAAAAATTAGTTTTTTGACATGAAATGTTCATTTATACTTAGTCTCTGAATCCTAAGCATGAATTCAGTGTGCTCATTTACTTCAGTCACGCCCGACTCTTTGCGACCCTATGGACTCTAGTCAGGGCTTCATTTTGCTTTTCTCTCTGAAGAGCATAGATCTCCTATATAAAGAGCATAATAGGGTGTGATAGGATGAGAAAGGAAGGCTTGACAGTGAAGTAGATGAAGGCTTAGCATAATGGAGAGGAATGGGTGCCTAGTGTCTGTTTTACATTCAGAATCTTAATTTTTTTTGATAGTTCATATTCAGTCAGAGACACCTACCTGGACAAAATATACTGTAGTTTAGCCTCTGAGTCCTGTCCGACTCTTTGAGACCCCATGGGCTGTAGCCCGCCAGGCTCCTCTGTCTATGAGATCTCCCAGGCAAGAATACTGTATGTAGTGTGTTGCCATTTCCTTCTCCAGGGGAGCTTCTCTACCCAGAGACAGAACCTGTGTCTCCTGCATTGGCAGGTGGATTCATTACTGCTGAGCCATCGGAGAATCCCCAAGTGATCAACAGATTAATGTAATTTCTATAAAAATCCCACAAGATGTTTTTAAAATATAGACAAGCACATGATAAAATTTATACAGAAAACCATAGGAAAAATGGACATGGGAAGCTAATCATTTTTAGGAAGTATAAAGAAGATAGAATTACATATATTAAACATGCATTTTACATGTGTAGATATATACACATATAAACACACATCAATAAAAGAAGGTAAACTTTGGGCTAGTGAAATAGTGATGCTTTGAGATTTCTTTTGCTCTCTTACCCACAGCATTTTTATATATTCATGTTTTGTACTAAGAGACTTGGAGCCAAGCTGTTTTGCTTGTACACCTGAAATGTTTGGAACTCTTTCAGTGGATTGCAGATTTATATAAATAATGGCCTTTTGTTGGCCACATTTTGTCTTGATTTCCTCACTTGTTCTTCATCAGTGAATATGAAGGTATTTAAAGTTTACTAGCAAATACATTTATACCTCACATTTCTGCTTCCAAGGAGATAGCAGATGCTACTGTCTTTGATGCCAAAGTTCCCTGTAGATGGAGTTTTGTACCAAGAAAATATTTTTGAGATCTGTAGGTATGGTAATTTTTATTTGTACTTTAAAATTTAAATTTCTGGAATATATGGTTTTAGTTACTTCTTACATTGTAGTTAAATTTCAACATCTTCTAAAGCATTCAGTATGACATTTTTAACAGAGGTCTGTAAAAGAGATCATATTTGTTGTTTATTCTCTAAGTCGTGTCTGACTCTTTGCAACCCCATGAACTGTAGCATGCTTTGGTTAAATATGAAGTTTTAAATCTTTAGCTTTTTTTGTTAAAAATGAGGAAAGACACGGTTTTATGCTTGAAAGTTTAATGAGAAAATATGAAATGATTTCTCTTGTAGTTTGGAAAGCTACTTTTATATTAGGAAGTTTATACTGATATATATGTGTGTGTGTATTTTAAACAGACGTTTACATTGTTCTAGAGATGCTAAAGGTTCTATGAGTGTATAGTGCCTATTCTCTGCTGGTAGCTTATACCATTTTGTCATTTACATATGAATCTATTGTTTACATATATAGACTTTAAACCTAAAATATCTGCTAAGCTTCTCTATTATACTTCTAGTTTTAGTTGTAAATCTCAAGTATATGTTTTCAGTAGCATTATAATTACTTGAATATATTCTATATAAATTTGGTTTGTTTGCTTTCATCAAAAAAATAAGTATGATATTTATGTGAAAATTTAAACTGTTAATTCAGTTAGCATTAACAGTTGATAGCAGTAAAATCAGCCAACCACATTCCTTCAGTGCTCCCTGAAAAACAAACAGCAGCAACAGAAACCAGAAGATAAATTGAAAGTTAAAGTATGTGGCATAGCTTAGGCCATTGGTTCTCAACCACTGTCCTACAGTGCAAGAATTATACACGACCGAGTGAGCGCATGTTTGCACATACACACACACACCCTAGAGACTCACCACTGTTGAAAGGGTTAAAGAACCAGGAGTTGGGACAGTTGAGTCCTTGTCAATTAAATGCTCCATCTGTGTGCAGTATTGGAAAAATCTGTATCTTACTCTGCTCATCCGTTAAGTGGTTCTGACTATAAGATCTCCCAGCTTGAGTTTTCCTTTTAAAATAATCATTAGTTAATGTCTTTTTGTTTTAGTTTTGGATTTTGGAGTCTTTTCATTTCAAATAGTCTTCTGAAATTTATGGGTTGATGCTTGACAGGTTGTATTAATACAATTATTAAAGCAAATTCTTTAAAATTCTTTCTAAAGAAAGCTATATCTTCTTCAAAGATTAACAAATTGTTGTAATCAGTACAGTATGTTATTTTCTAACTTTTTAAAATGAAAATTTTCTCAGTGAATGTCTTTCTTCTAAATACCTGATGTATGTTAGATACGTAAATTTTTTTAATATGTAGAAAATCTTAAGATTGAGATACTTGCTTTACTTGGAACTACAAAAGAAGCAAAGAGAGCCAGTAATTACTTACACATTTTACACATTATAACTTTCTAAGTAGTTCTGAAAATAGTATATACTGTACGACATTGGGATAAGCTGTAGCAGTGAATTCTAAATAGAAATAATAAGTGTTAATTGTTCTCTGCCATTCCTTTAACTCCTCTTTAGCCTCCACGAAGAAGAGTTGGATGGCTTTGTTTTTTTAAAGCAGGTTTTTTTCATAAGGGTAATAGAAGTCTTTTATGCTACGGGAAGAAAGTGAAATTCTTCCTGGTAAAAGAGTTGTTTATGGCAATGTGATTATTTTTATATGCAGCACATTTATTAAGGCCATTTGCCCTTAGAGTTTTGAAACATCTGTAAAAGTTAAAACTG
This sequence comes from Madoqua kirkii, assembly GCA_006408675.1. NCBI lineage: Eukaryota > Metazoa > Chordata > Mammalia > Artiodactyla > Bovidae > Madoqua > Madoqua kirkii. Next base: position 118,624 of record SJYC01076890.1, read on the forward strand.
TAGTTGTGAATGGAACTAGAAAAAGACGTTGGGGGGAAGAGAGAAGAGAAGGAGGATGGGTGGGGGCGTGGAGGGAAGAGGGGACTCAGAGAAGAAGCAGGAAGCCGCAGGAGTCTTGTTTCTCTCGGGGAGGCCGTGCCCGCCTCACTGGCGTGGGTTTCTCTGACCTCAAGAGGAACTCTCTGCGTGAGCCAGGTGTTAGAAAGTTCCTGGACACTCTGGAGCTGGGATTTGAGTGTGGTTAGTGTATACATGTAACATGAACATCCTTTGCCTACTAATAAAGCCCCAAACTCAAACTCCGTAACAGTCTACAGTAGCAGGCATTACCCAGCTTCCCATTTCCCAGATAGTTTTTTTGTAGGGAAAAAAAAGTCTAAAAAACAGATTGCTCCAAAGATTTAGCCAAATTGCTCTCCCTTTATTGGTATTAAATCATTAAAAGAACACTTAAAAAAAACAACTACCAAACACATCAGTAGAATTGGCTTTTCACGGTTAGTCAAAGGCACTGCCTTTGTTCTAAGAAACATCAAATGTTCAGAACCTCAAAGTAAGATGAGTAGCAATAGCAAAAAAAAATTATTGGAATTAAAATGCAAAAAATCTATCGTTGCTGAGGTAATTAAGGTTTACTTAATGGCCCTGAGACTGAAAAAAACTCTAGTTCTGCCTGGATGGTTGTAGGAGCTAGTCCCAGGGAGGGCTGGGGAGATGTCTGCTGGGAAGGGAACATCAATTTGAGATGTACCACAGAGAGACAGCCAAGCAGAAAGAGTTCCCAGCACTAAAAGAAAAAAGTTCCTTTCTCCTGTATTTCATCACCATCATGTCTGCCAGAGAACTGAAGGGGAGAGGTAAGGGTCAGACAACTGTTGGTCTGTGGGCTTTGGAATACTTTCATAAAACAGTCAGCCAGAAGGGCAACTTCCCTTTCCTGTCATTACTCTGCTGCTTTGAAATTTCCAATAAGATTTGAGATATCCCAATAACCTGGGTATTTGCATCTTTGGAGGTTTGTCCCAGCATTCTGGGCTTCATAAAGAAACATGACTTCCCGTCTCTGCTTCCCACCTGTCTTGGGGATGAGAAGATCTCATTCCCTGGTAGGTGGCCAGATTTTGGTGGCTGGGGAGGGGAGGAAAGACAGAATTCCCTTCCACGTGCACGGGCTGCCAGAGAGCTACCTTGCTTCAGCGCTGTTGGCTCTGACTGAGCCCTCCCCCATTCCTCTTCCTTGCTGGCTTCAGAAATAAAGGGAGGAAGGAGGGGTAACTGGCCCTGTCTTCATGATATCAGGTGCATCTCGGCGCAAAAGCCTGAGGATGGCAGGTAGAGGACCTTTCACTCACGCGTGCAGCGGCTCACAGAGTGATAAAGTACAGAGTGAGCAGTGAAGCAGAGGGATGCCGGGGGGTGTCCAGTTCTGACCACTGCCGCCCGGAGCTGCAGAAGTGGGGCAGCCGGCAGTGTCCAAGTCACGCTGGCTGTGGTCAGTCCGTCTGGATGAGTTTAAGTCCTCTGGGGGCATCCTAGCTGCAAGGGAGGCTGTGGGTTTGAGTTCCTAATTCAAAACTTGAGGGCAGAGCTTTTGGTGGTGAAATCTTTGTAGAGAACGCTTGATAGTTCCAAAGGTTCTCCTGTGTAAAAAAATATCTGCTCCCCCTCCTCCTACAGTCTTCCTGACTCAATAAATGGCAGCTTCGTGCTTCTGCTTTGCTTGCCCAGACCAAAACTTCACAGTTATCCTCTCTTCCTCAGCCTTTCAATCTGTTAAAAATCCCATTGCCCCTTCTTTTAAAATAGATCCAGGAACTGACGACTTCTCCCAGTCAAAATCTCGAGGGCTACCATCCTGGCCAAGCCCCCATCTCCCATTGGGATTATCACAGTGGACTCCAGAATGGTCTGTTTAGAGGGTGCACTTGGCCTTGCCTTTGTGACTCCCCTCTTCCTTCAGGGTGCCTGAGGCTGCACTCCTACCTGCCACCCCTCAAAACTCCAAACCCCATCCTTCCACTATGTCTTTGTGTTAGTTCTTCCTTTGGCCAGGTCTTTTTTGTAAATCACGCTATTTCTAGCTTTCTGTTCAAAGGCATGTTAATTTGAGATGCCCTCTCCAACTTATTCCAGTGAAGTCACACACTCCTCCCATCGGGCTGCTCCTCTTCCTCTGTGGTGCTCACTGTGCCCTCGGTGGTGCTCACTGCTCTAGGGTGCTCCTCCCCCTTGGTGGTGCTCACTTCTGTATTTCATCACCATCATGTCTGCCAGAGAACTGAAGGGGAGAGGTAAGGGTCAGACAACTGTTGGTCTGTGGGCTTTGGAATACTTTCATAAAACAGTCAGCCAGAAGGGCAACTTCCCTTTCCTGTCATTACTCTGCTGCTTTGAAATTTCCAATAAGATTTGAGATATCCCAATAACCTGGGTATTTGCATCTTTGGAGGTTTGTCCCAGCATTCTGGGCTTCATAAAGAAACATGACTTCCCGTCTCTGCTTCCCACCTGTCTTGGGGATGAGAAGATCTCATTCCCTGGTAGGTGGCCAGATTTTGGTGGCTGGGGAGGGGAGGAAAGACAGAATTCCCTTCCACGTGCACGGGCTGCCAGAGAGCTACCTTGCTTCAGCGCTGTTGGCTCTGACTGAGCCCTCCCCCATTCCTCTTCCTTGCTGGCTTCAGAAATAAAGGGAGGAAGGAGGGGTAACTGGCCCTGTCTTCATGATATCAGGTGCATCTCGGCGCAAAAGCCTGAGGATGGCAGGTAGAGGACCTTTCACTCACGCGTGCAGCGGCTCACAGAGTGATAAAGTACAGAGTGAGCAGTGAAGCAGAGGGATGCCGGGGGGTGTCCAGTTCTGACCACTGCCGCCCGGAGCTGCAGAAGTGGGGCAGCCGGCAGTGTCCAAGTCACGCTGGCTGTGGTCAGTCCGTCTGGATGAGTTTAAGTCCTCTGGGGGCATCCTAGCTGCAAGGGAGGCTGTGGGTTTGAGTTCCTAATTCAAAACTTGAGGGCAGAGCTTTTGGTGGTGAAATCTTTGTAGAGAACGCTTGATAGTTCCAAAGGTTCTCCTGTGTAAAAAAATATCTGCTCCCCCTCCTCCTACAGTCTTCCTGACTCAATAAATGGCAGCTTCGTGCTTCTGCTTTGCTTGCCCAGACCAAAACTTCACAGTTATCCTCTCTTCCTCAGCCTTTCAATCTGTTAAATAATCCCATTGCCCCTTCTTTTAAAATAGATCCAGGAACTGACGACTTCTCCCAGTCAAAATCTCGAGGGCTACCATCCTGGCCAAGCCCCCATCTCCCATTGGGATTATCACAGTGGACTCCAGAATGGTCCGTTTAGAGGGTGCACTTGGCCTTGCCTTTGTGACTCCCCTCTTCCTTCAGGGTGCCTGAGGCTGCACTCCTACCTGCCACCCCTCAAAACTCCAAACCCCATCCTTCCACTATGTCTTTGTGTTAGTTCTTCCTTTGGCCAGGTCTTTTTTGTAAATCACGCTATTTCTAGCTTTCTGTTCAAAGGCATGTTAATTTGAGATGCCCTCTCCAACTTATTCCAGTGAAGTCACACACTCCTCCCATCGGGCTGCTCCTCTTCCTCTGTGGTGCTCACTGTGCCCTCGGTGGTGCTCACTGCTCTAGGGTGCTCCTCCCCCTTGGTGGTGCTCACTGCACTGGGCTGCTGCTCCCGCACCTCCGTGGAGCTCCCCACACTAGGGTGCTCCTCCTCCACGGTGCTGCTCCTCCTCCATGGTGCTGCTCCTCCTCCGTGGTGCTCACTACCCGAGCGCGGCTTCTCTCCTTAGGACAGAATCTCCGGATCGCAGGGGCTGGTTTTTGCCCGGCTGTAGCCAGTCGTCTTCCCCAGTGACTCAGTGATAAGAAAAGCCCTGCCTGCCAGTGCAAGAGACATGGGTTTGATCTTGGGTCAGGACGATTCCCATGGAGAAGGAAATGGCAACCTACTCCAGTATTCTTGCCTGGGAAATCCCATGGACAGAGGTGCACTGCAGTCCACGGGGTCACAAAGAGCCAGACACGACTGAGTGACTACACAACAGCCAGCCCCTCCTCTAGAGCAGTTATCCTGGCACTTCACAAACATTTTCAACCCCCTGGAGGGAAGAATTTACAGAATTGTAGTAGCCTCTGGCCAGTGAAGACTGTGGACCCCAGTGCGGAGAGGTGCAAGCAAGCTTAGCAGCACAGCTGCCACCTGAGCCTGGCCTGGGGCTGAAGGGGCTGGGGGCGGGGAGGCACCCGCTCAGCACCGCCTCCCTCGTGTCCGCAGGGCCCAGGTCCTCTGCCGACCGGGTTGGAAGCCTGCTGCCAGCCTTGGAGCTGTCCTTTTAAACCCTGTTTTTAGACTTCAGAGGAGGTTCCAGAGGCTGGTTTTCTGCTGTTGCTTGCTGCACTGTGTGTAGTGCGGGGTCTGGCTGGGCGCACCCCATGGACTGGGGTGTAGACAGCTGTTCCCTAACTGCAGGCGGGGTGCCGCCCTTCTGGATTCCGGGGTGCTGAGTGTGCTGCTCCAACAGGGGCAAGCGAGCAGAGATTGTAGCTCAGAGCCAGACTGGTGCAGGTGTGATGCGAGCTCAGCTCTTCCCCCTAACCCTGCTCATCTGACAGGGCTGGTTGAAGGATATACCTGCGGGGCCCACCCCCCCTGCCCCCCGCCCCAAATAGTTAGTTAGGATGCTGTTTATAGAAAACAGACGTTTTCCAGTAGGGATTTACTGCACCGCCGGAGGTAAGAGAATTCCTTCCCAGTGGAGGCAGAACTCTGCCCTGGGTGGTGGAAGTATGGGGGTTGCGAAGTGGTGGGGGCAACATTTTACATCCTCGCTTAGATGGGATTTGTGTAAAAGTCAGTGTTTATTCATGGAAAAAAAGCCTTAACTGTGACATTTTAGTTCTCCCTAAGTGGAACTGATAAAAGTTGATCTCACTATTCTTAGTAGACATGCTTTAAAGGGCCAGAGCAGTTTTCTCAGAAGCTTAGCTTTCAGAAAGGCTGTCTTGTCCACAGAGATTTGGAACTGCAGCTTGTACAGTTCCAAATCTGCAGCTTGTACCCTGTGCTGTGGCTTGTTCCGGGAAGCAGGAGGCCGGGGCTACACATAGAATACAAGTACACCTCGGAGTAAAGAAAGGTGATTTAGATGGAATTAAAAAAACCATTGCCATGCGGTTTATTCTAGTTGAGGATGTATACTAGGTAAGGACATTTTCACTTTTAAGGAAGAGGAAGGTCGAGAGTCACTGGTCTCCCCCTGCCCTCAGTTAGCGTCATCATCTTCCTGAGCCCATTTTGCTATGATCATGGGAGATGGTCACGAGGTGACAAATAACAGTCGTGGCGCAGTTATTATACTAAATACCTTTGCTTTGTTGTTCATTTGCTCAGTCGTGTCTGACTCTCTGTGACCCCATGGACTGCAGCATGCCAGGCTTCCCTGTCCTTTACTGTCTCCTGGAGCTTGCTCAAACTCAAGTCTGTTGACTTGGCTTAATTCTTGGCCATGCTTCTATTTATCTTCATTTAAAAATTTCTATTAATAACAATAGCTTGGGTTTCTCAGGTGGTGCTAGTGGTAAAGATCCTGCCTGCCAATGCAGGGGAGGTAAGAGACGTAGGTTTGGTCCCTGGGTTGGGAAGATTGCCTGGAGGAGGCCATGGCACCCCACTCTAGTATCCTTGCCTGGAGAATCCCATGGACAGAGGAGCCTGGTGGGCTACAGCCCATAGGATCACAAAGAGTTGGACACGGCTGAAGCAGTTCAGCATGCCGCGTTTGTTAGGGCTGGTTCTCTGTCAGGCACTGGTTTTCTTGGTTCACATACATTAACTCAGTCCTCATGATGGCCTTTCAAGGTGGGTGTTAGGATCCTTAGTTTATAGATGAGGAAACAGAGGTGAGAGAGGAATTCATTCATCAGGTTCAAATTGAGGTGTCTGTTGAGCAGCACAGCACAGACTTCAGATTCTTGGCTCTTGAACTGTGGGCCCGTGCTGGCGCTACGTTTTATGATACTGGTGAAACTGGAATGGTTCTCCTCACTGAGACTAGGGTTCATTTGAGTTCTTGAATAATAAGACATTATAGTTAAGGCAGCTTCATTTTGACATTGCATATTAGTTTCATGGAATGTCTGAGTTTTATCAAGTTGGAAACAATGTTACCTCCTGTGTCTATCACACTTAGAATATTTTTTTAATTGAGGTCAAATTCACATAACATAAAATTAACAGTTTTAAAGTGTACCATTCAGTGACAGTACATTCACACCATCACCTTTCTCTAGTTCCAAAACATCTTTGTCATTGCCACGAGACCCCTGTGCCCATTAAGTGTCACTTCCTAGTTCCTCTTCCTCTGTCTCGTCCCCATGACAACCACTAACTTGCTTTCTGTCTCTGTGGATTTACCTGTTCTGAATATTTCATATAAATGGAAGCATACAGTATGGGTCCTTTTGTGTCTTCCTACTTTCAGGGATTGTCCCAGTGGTAGCATGTATTGGTGCTTCATTCTTTTCTTTTGCCTGAATGTTACTCCACTATGTGGATAATACCACATTTTATTTAGCCATTCATCTGTTGATGGACATTGGGTCATTTCCACTTTTTAGCTATATCAACATTTGTATACAAGTATTTATTTGAATGTCTCTTTTCAATTCTTTTGGGTATATACCCAGGAGATTGCTAAGCCATATGGTAATTATATGTTAAACTCTTTTAAGGAGCTGCCAGACTGTTTTCACAGCAGTTGCACCATTTTACATTAGAATCTCAGGATTTTAGCCCTGATCTGCTATTTATTGAGGCCAGAGCGTCTTACCACACCCCCTTCATATATCACACAGTTCTCATCAAATCTATGAGGGATATAATACTACTTTGCCTATGGGGAGATGAGAGTGGTTAGGTAGCTTGCCTGAGGTCATACAAGCATTAGTTGAGAATTCTGCTTTTCCTTTAGATAGATGACCTTAAAGACCACCTAGCCCAGAGTGTCTCTGTTCCACTAGTGTTAGGCAATATCATTTTGGGTGGCATGTATATACAACATTCAGTAACACTGTGTTGTATAGTAAGAATTCTCTTCTCTATTTTGTCTTTCTTTTGAACTGAGATGTATTGAACACCGTTCCCAAACTTCATGCCCCCCCCCCTTCCCTTTCTTCATTTTCTAAAGAATAGGCCTCAGTCTAAAAGCCTTGGGCAGGCATCAGCATCCAGTTAGAAAGTAATCAAAGTATATTGTCTTTATAATACTTAGTTTTGTGATCTCCTGTTTATGATAAGTAATACTGGCTTTCTATTTACGGTAGTAAACACAAAGTTTTCTTTTAAAATCATTTGAATTAAAGTGATGACCGAAAAAACTCAGCTCATGCTATAAGTTGAGTATACATACTTCAGGTTAGCTCAGCATACACACACTGAGTTTCTACCGTGTATTCTGTGCTGCACTAGGCACTGAGGGATATATAGATGACCATATTCAGGTCTTTGTTCCCGAGACGCTCTGCAGAGAGCTAAGTTGAGCAGTGTGTAGTGAGTGCAGGTACTGATGTTTAACCCCGGCACCGTGGCAGCAAGGAGAGCACACTGGGGTCTCACCTGGTGGGGCTGGGAAGGTGGAAGTGGGCATAGCATTAGACTACAGATGTGAGTACAGACTGATCCTGACAGGTCCCTGATGTGTGCTCCACCATGCCTGACCCTTTGCAGCCACATGGACTGCAGCCCACCAGGCTCCTGTCCATGGAATTGTCCAGGCGAGAATACTGGAGTGTGTTGCTATTTCCATCTCCAGGGATCCAACTCATGGATCGAACCCTAGTCTCCCGTGTCTCCTGCATTGGCAGGTGGATTCTTTACCACTGTGCCACCTGGGAAGCCCATAAGAGGTCCCTACTGGATTTTAAAAATTGGTCTTTTGGATTCACATAAATATCATTATCTCATATACACGCCCACTAGTTTTCTTTTCTTTTTTTCTTTTTTTGATTTATTGAATTAAGAGAATATTATCAAGCTCCTTAATGATTTGTTCACTTATTGTCACCAGACATTTATTGGTAACTGTAGGGAAACTCAAGATACTCAAGGAAAGCTATGTGTAGGTACTTAGACAAATGTGTGCTGAGTACATGTAGTAGATTTGGGTAACATGCTCCAGAACGCTAAAGCTGCATGGGGGAGGGAAGGCGCCTTCCTGGAGTGGGTGCGTTGGACCTGGACATTGGAGTAGGAGTTTGCTGGGTCTGGAAGAGGAAAGCAGGGGAGCTTCTCAGGTAAAGTGAGGCTTTAAATGATCTTTTAGTGAAATCTACAGGTTTTTCAACATTTTAAGTATAAACATAGATTCTAACTTTTATTTTTTCTTCACGTGCTCCGAAATTTTCCTTTCATCTTTGCACATCTTGGTGCCTTGATGGATCGATTCAGAAAGTACCAGGGCTCCTGCATGCAGACTGGCTGGTTCTTGTTTGATTTTTAAGGGGAAAAACTGTCTCTCCATGGTTAGCCTTTCAAAGTGGAGACGATTATTAAAATAAATGTCTCAAGAGGGGATGGAAACATAGAATTGTTTTAATAAGTAGACCTTTTAAAAATGGCATATGATTTCTTTTGAGCTTATTTTCTTATGCCTCAGAGATTATTATGCAAAACTGCATCTGCATCATACAGTTAAATGCCTCTGTGGCAGTTTACACTCAAATAGTGCATGTTCACCTGTGCAGTCTACAATGCTGATGAATTTTGCTTTTAGAATGGGAACCTGCCAAACATCTCAAGTGATATTCAGATAATATAATCAGTACTCTGAACTTTAATTCTGGCATGTTCAATTAGGTAAATGGTGATATGGAAATTTATAAAGAAGCTAAGTTTTGAATAAAAACTTAAATATTATTTATTTTCCTCTTTAAATGAATTTACTAATTGTCTTTCATGTTCCTCTCTGAACTCTCCTTTATAAATAGGAGTGTAAAAAACTGCATCTCTCATCAATTTTTCTGATTATTGTCAATTTTATTTGTTATTATTGGATATGACTGAGTGACTAACACAGTGTCCTGATAACATATTAATAGATAGCATATCTTTTCTTGTTTTTCTTTATTACTATTTTTATTAGTATTCATTGCATTGTTTTTATATTAATGACAAGACGTAAGATTGGCCTGAAATGATTATAAAAATTAGTTCCATGGAAATCCAGAGCAACATATGAATTAAATCAAATGATTTCTTTTCAAGGTAAAGGTGGAAGGGATGACTTAGCTTGTTTTAAGCTGATTCAGTTCAGTTCAGTTCAGTCTCATCCGACTCTTCGAGACCCCATGAATCCCAGCACGCCAGGCCTCCCTGTCTATCACCATCTCCCGGAGTTCACTCAGACTCCCATCCATCGAGTCAGTGATGCCATCCAGCCATCTTATCCTCTGTCGTCCCCTTCTCCTCCTGCCCCCAGTCCTTCCCAGCATCAGAGTTTTTTCCAGTGAGTCAGCTCTTTGCATGAGGTGGCCAAACTACTGGAGTTTCAGCTTTAGCATCATTCCTTC